>JALLBK010000043.1:0-45240 GCA_036940085.1 Discostella pseudostelligera
GCATAATGATGTTGATTTGTTCTCCATTCACTGGTGGCTGCAAGCATTATTTGTGCATTGTCCATATTAGCTGCACACGGAACAATACAATACACAAAATGTCGCCAGTGAAGAAGATGAAATCTACGAGACAATGATGATGATGGTGGCGACTCTCCTTGTGCAGGTGTTTGTGTATTGTTGTGTTACTAGACAAAGCAAAAATATATTTGGTGCACAATGCTGACAATGAGATGACGACAACAGCAATGGTGATGATGACGAGAGCGTCAGTTACAGTGGAAGTAAAGAAGATGACATGACAAAGGCAACTCTCCTCGAGCAGGTTTCGGTGTATTGTTGTGTTGGACGAAGTGAAAATAAGATGTATTTGTTCACGACGGCCACGATGAAGACAACAACAACGGCGATGATGAAGACTTTGGCAGTGGAAGTGGGTGGAAGTGAAGAAGGTGACAACGACAACGGCGATGGATACGATGACAATCAGCATGAAGAGAAATGCGGATGGGTGGGGTCGGCAGGGGTGGCGCTGCCGATCAAAGGCGTTCAGTTGGGATGGGGGCAGGGATGTCAGCATATCCATAAATTGGACTGTAGATACTAATATTATGTGCTTGTGCTCATGGATTCAATGTTGGTTGCAATTCAAAGACAACTTGAGAAGCAATCAATTGCATGGTGTGAAATAAGGCCTTTAGATTTAATGCAGTTGTACGAAGAGATAGACCTTATTTCAAACTAAATCAAATGCATTGTTTCTTTGAACAAGAACATTTTTGCGAAAATAGTTCACNCTGCACCTGCACCTGCACCTGCACCTGCACATAGTACCACTCTGCTGCACCTCTGCACCTCTACACCTTTTCTGCTCTTAACCTCTAGACCTCTAGATGTCTAGACATCTAGACCTCTAGACGTCTAGACATCTAGACCTCTAGACCTCTAAACTTCTAGACTTTTGAACTTCTAGACTTTTGAACTTCAAGCACCTGCACCTGCACCTGCACCTGCACCTGGACCTGCACCTGCACCTGCACCTGCACCTGCACCTGGACCTGCACATAGTACCGTTCTGCACCACGACACATCTACACCTCTTCAGCTCTAAATACCTCTAGACCTCTAGACCTCTAGACTTCTATACTTCTATACTTCTAGATTTCTAGATTTCTAGAACTCTAGACTTCTAGATTTCTAGTCTTCTAGACTTCTAGACTTCTAGACTTCTAGACTTCTAGATTTCTAGACTTCTATATTTCTATATTTCTAGACTTCTAGACTTCTATACTTCTATACTTCTAGACGTCTAGACCTCTAGACGTCTAGACGTCTAGACTTCTAGACTTCTAGACTTCTATACTTCTAGACTTCTAGACCTGCAACTGCACCTGCACCTGCACCTCCACATTCACTCCTCCTTGTCACACAGACACAGCACTTGTCCTCTTGCCTCCTGCATACTAGACATTCTGATCCTTATACTACTAGTAACAAGACAGATGAAGGATACATCATACTAGGGATAGGGTAGGGGTAATGATTTATGAATGTTTTGCTTCATCACAAAGCCAGCAGGAGGGGAGCAGGAGCAGGAGGAGGTGGTTTGAGGAGGGCACTGGTACTGAGTGCTACTAGTCACAGTCACCATCATGATGAGGATGCAAACACAACCAGAGGAGGAGGAGGAGGGATGATGAGGATGGAGTATCATGCCCAAGCACAAAAAGGACAAGGAAGAGTTTGCATGCACAACCAGATGACAGATGAGGAGGATGCCCCCCACAGCACAACAAACAAAGAAAAGGAAGAGTGTTTGCTGCATGCCACTGCTGCCGCTACCTCCTCCTACTCTTAACTCCTACTGCTTCTGATTCTGTTTTTTGAGACTTGGAGAGGATGCTGGAGGCAGAGGTTGTTCATGATTTGCAGCACGAACAACATGAAGCGTTAGTCTTTTCAGCACTGTCCTCATTCTTGCTGGTCTGGTGGCAGTTTCTCTGCTTGCACCCAGGAGCAGCACACCCACCAGGGGGCTTGTGTTGTCATGAGGAGGAGATGGAGTGTTGTCCTCTATCCGCATCTTGCTCTTTATTGAAGGAACAAATCTCCCAAATCGTTTGTTGATAATGATTGATGACCACCTTTGAGCAAAGAGGTGGGAATGATTGGTGTTGTGTGAGTGTTGAGTGTTGAGGAGGTACATTTTTTGTCAGAGGTGTCATCAACAACTTCTTAATCCCAACATGATCATTTAGCGAATATTTGCACTACTCACTGTAGCCATCATCGCCAAACAAAACGATTAGTGACCGGAGCATTGACGCGTACGTCATTCTGATGAGAAATCGCTTGAAATCTTTGCCTGCTGCTATGCTTCGTGTCACGTCACGTCACGTCACGTCACAACACCTCCTCCACCCAAAAATCTGGAACCTTCACTTCAACGCACTTCGGAAAGAGAATCTTCTGGTTCTGGCGCGCCAAAACGCGCCGGCACAGCAAATGGGAAATGATGACTTAGTATGACCCACGTAGGAACCTGTAAAAAGACCTTCTCATGGTCGCCCGCTGACGCGCTGTTGCCACTTCTTCAACTCTGCACAGCAGTGCACAACCGCACAGCCAAAAGCATACAGCAAAAGGAGAGGAGAACTCAAAATCTACCGCCCATCATTGTGCAAGATGACGATGACACCGACAGCCAACCAAACGAAGCCGGCAATACTCCGACCGCCTCCTACCCCTACCACAGTCCCCCTCCCCGCCAGAGATCAATCGAGGGCTGTGTAGGCATTTGTTACACCGTCGAACCTGGCGGCGGCGGTGGCGCTCGGGGGGCAAGCCAGGTCACCTACGCCCACCAGCAACATTGTGTCGCCGCGGCTTGTCGAGATCCAAGATGAATGGTCTCAGCACTGCCGCCCCTCACCCACCACCGCCGCGGTCATCATCGACTACTCTGATCACATCCCTCACCTCCCGTTCGAAATCAAAACAATGTGGAGCGACTGGCACAGCGACAACATCGCTAGCGGAGGCACTGGCTACATCTGTGGCAGATTTGGTTTGTGATTTGGACCACCGAAAATTAATTAATGGATCTACTGCCGCCGCCGCAGCTGAAGGAACGAAATTGGGATTGAAACTAACACAGCACCACACTCCAGTGACAACTGCTGCAAATACGGAAATTCAGTCAGCCACTAGTAGTACCCAATCTACAATGGACACATCATCATCCTCACAACCCTCTCCTCCCGCCACATCAGCCCCCCGCTCATCTATGAGTTCGGCCGTGGCTGATTTAGCCAGTGGAATGTCCGTTTTTCAACCAGCCAACATTAATGCCGCAACAACTACCTCCACCCCAATTGCCTCTAATTCTTCTCTCCAAAACAATGCCCAACACCGCAATTACCATTTCAGCACCAAAACTATTAGCTCTGCACCAATAATTAGTGGCACCGCTGCGGCAGTCCTAGCGCTGCAAAGTGCATCATCACTGCACGACAATCACTCCAATTACTACGACAATATAGTGTCATCCAACTCTGTTAGAGGATCGATTGTAAAACGAATATTTGCCACTGAAGATTCAGATGATACGGCTGCTGTCGTTGAAAATAATTCGAGTTGTGCAGCACAACATGTTCCCAACCCGCTATTGACAACATCAGCATCGCCACACTCTCCTTCGGGGGGAGACGGCGTGGTTATCCGACATGTCTCCTCTCCCACTATCAATACCACTGCCAGCAACTGCAGCAGCGGGAGCAACAGCAACTTCCATTCACCCTCATCGCATAATAACTCATCAACCACTGGAGTATGGACACTGCCGAAATTCCCAACACGATATTCAGATGGTGCACCCATTATTGCTGGAACTGCCGCCGCCGCACAGATGGAGGCTAGTATTGCCACTGCCGCACGTATCACGAGCCTATCTGCGGGAAGTCATGAAGAGGACTGTGGTGGTATTATTCATGCCGTGGCGAGTTTGGGACCATGTGGAGTAGTAGTTGGGGGTGGATCCTGCCATAGTCATGGATTTTCATCGCCTGGAGAGGGAGCAGGAGGTGCTGCAATCGAAACCGAATATCATTATTGGAATGGATCGACTACCGCCGGCCCACTGACAATAACAACGCAGGGATCTAAGACGTTATCGTGGGTGGACCATCGTGCGAATAATTATTTAAGGGTCACCCCTGAAGATGGAAGCTCTACTGCTGGGGGATATTCGTTCCACTCATCACCTGCTCATCCAGTGGCATTGGTGTCATCCTCACAGCACTGCACGACGTCCATCGATCATGGTTCACATACCACGGGGGGAGGAGGAGGCATGGACATGCTCGCGGAAATTACATGCCACGCACCCCCCATGATCCTTCCAACTGATTTATCACAAGATTCTACCACTACTTTTAATGCCACTTCATATCTACCGCAAAATGCCGAAATTATATCCGATCAAGAAACATGTTACCATGCGTCATCGCCCCAAGCATCAGCAGCGCAACATTCACAAATTCATGACCAACAGCGAGTATCGATCATCCCATCGTATCAAGAGATTTACCGTGAGATGGGAATTCCGCACCAACATTCTTACAATCAGCGGCAGCCTCAACATCATTCTGCGCACCATTATAGCACATCTTCCTACTCTGTTGAAGAAATTGAAGTAGATGCTTGCCACATCTCTCACGCCTCCGATCACCAGCATCAGCAACAGCTATCCCACGGCGATTGCACTGACCCGAACATGTGTCAATTACATTCTCGGACGCCGACATTACATTTTGGACAGGTAAATCGAGATGATATCGAAGAGGGTAAAGAACTGTACACGCGAACGGACTTGTATCAATTCGGTGGACATGTCAGCGAGTCGAAGGACGTGCATGGCAATATGAAGGATGGGTGTGATAGCATAGTCATTTGGAATTTGGTAAGTCCGTCGAACGAATGTGGATATACGCTGAATGAAATGCGATGCCCGTTGCCAACCTTCTTGCTGTTTTGTTTTCAATTCAACAATTTTAAGGAAAAAGACCTTCGGGAATGTGATGGGCTGCTTTGGTTCCTTTTCTCCACAGATCGGACAAATGGAGGAGGAGCATTATGTCAATCGTATCATAAAAAGCGTCCAATCCGAGTCTTTCGGTCTTCCCTCCTCGGTGGAAAATATGCTCCCCCTTTCTTGGATGTGGAAGATGACGAAGAAGAGGATTCGGACGTAGCGTATCGATACGATGGACTGTATATGGTGCGTGCTGTGTGGGACATTCAAGGTCAGGAAACTGAATCACATCCTGTATGCGGAGAGAATGGTTGGCAAACATATTTCTTTACACGTCTTCCTAAACGACCGTTGGAGAAGGAAAAGTGGGAGGGCGGGATGGAATATAATGCCATGGGTTGTCAAGAGTTATGGAGTACCATACAAAAAATGCGTGGTGTGCGGAAGCCGAAGAAGTTTGAGATTCCTCCCCCACCGGTGAAGTTAGGGCAAATGAAGAAGTGCGCCATTACTGGACAATGGAAGGAACGAAAACGTGCAGGGTATGTTAAGCCTGTCGCTGAGATGGATGTTGCTCCCCCAAAGCAAGTGTCGAAATCGAAGAGAGTAGAAGATATCGACTCATCAGAATTCAAACGTCGCGATGATGGTTATGTTGACGATTCAGACTCAGATTGTTCGCAGGAACATCAGCATCACACGCCTTCTCACGACCAGTCGCCATCCAAAGTGTTGACACCTCGACCTCGGTTAAACTCTATCCCTGATAAGAAGGCATCGCCCACCAATCATCATCATGATGCCGACTCGAGTGATGGTGAGTCGATCACATCCGACGTACGCTTCAATAGCAACATCGACCGGAGGAAGTCGACAACCTCTAGCGCCAACAATGGCGAATCTTCGAATAACGTGGATGTTTCCATGTTTTTCCCAAAGCGTGCCTCGGCGGCTAGAGCGGAGGCTGCAAATAGAGATATGTTCGGCGGTTCTAGAAGTTATAAGCGGAAATCGTCCGAATCTGCAGTCGCAGTGTCATACCAACCAGCACGAAGTGGTGCAGGACGAAAACGAACCAAGATAAGGCATCACGACGATTCTTCATCGTCTGAAGAGGAACAGTCTCCAGACCTCGTAGATTCATCAATCCTAACAATCGGATCACGTGTCCTTGTCTCCTACAAGGGACAATTGTTCAAGGCCACTATACGAAAACGTCGCGAGAAGGCCGGTGCGGACGATTTCTTAATTCACTACGATGGCAATAAAAAGTCAAATGTGCATTGGATAGGATCGGATCGAATTGATAAAATATTGGAGATCAACGTCGATACACCCCCACAGAGGAACAATTCGATGGCTTCACAACGGAACAAGAGGACCAACGGTGAAACGAAGAAGTCTCTTCAGAATCAAGAAAGCATCGAAAGCAGTCAAAGCGATGATGTCAGGGATGAAGAAATGAGTGAAGCGGAGGAAGAGAAAATCGACTCTCATTGCAAAAGGAAAGATGAGGAGTCTGTATCGGAATCTCAAAATCACGATGCGCAGGGGGAAAAGAGCGAAGTTCCATTAAATAAAGAGAGGAACGTCGATATGCAGAATCAGTCGAGAAAGGCAGACAGTGGAGCGGGTGATAGTGAGGTATCAGAGATAAAAGAATGCAAACCAGATAATGAAACTGTCAAAGGAGCTACCGTCGAGTCTCAGCCTGAAAGTCCCGTTCTAGAGTCAGGGGCAAGCATAAATGTTGAAGAGATGGAATCAGAGACAGATCTGGAGCAAGCTTCTTCCAACATCCAAACTGCAAAATCTCCAAAGGCTGCACCGAAAAAGAAACGTGAAACCACTGTCACTGATGTGTGCTTCGCTACTGCACCGAGGCCTTCCAGAAACATCGAATCTAGTGTCCATTCAGACGCACCAAACCGTGACACAACTCTGGCTGAGGCTGAGAGTAATAGTGTCGATGAAGCGAATGGGAAAGAATCCGATGAAAATTCCATAAGTAGCTCCGACAATCCGCCTGAAAAGCATGCATCAAGTGTGAAGACGGGCAAGTACAAGTATTCCGAGGGAGGCCATGTCTACGTCGAGTACCGTAATATTCTCTATTCCTCCACAATCCTCAAGAGTAGAAAGAAACGCTCCACATCCGAGTATTTGGTGCACTATGAAGGTTACAAGAAGTCATCAAATACATGGGTGAAGGAGAGTGCGCTCCATGAGGTGAACGCGGCAACAACGCAACGCTTTGAGGTGCAGCGGCTAATTCATTGTGATAGTTTCAACCAATCCAATCAGGCATCTGATTTCCAGGAAGTCACAAAGCGGAGAGCGGCTTCAGATAGCGATCCTCCACCATCAGATAGCAGTAGCCACTCTGTGGCGCTAAAGAAGCCTCCTCCCCGTAGAACCAGATCGGATGCATCGGATCTGACGTTGGGCACACTCGACTCTGGAGTCGCTTTCTTGGCCGGTTCAATGGTTTTTGTGGAATGGACGGGTGCATTGTATCTTGCAAAGATGCTCAAGAAGCGTTATTCTGGTGAGCACATGGAGTATCTTATATCTTACGATGGGTATAAGAGCAATCACGATGCTTGGGTATCGGTTCAGAAGATTTACGAGGTCAATCCACAAACGAAGCGGGTTTTCAAGAAATTATGTTCCGACCTAGCTGCTTCTAATGCTGGCAAGCAAAAACGACCTTCCCCCCCTGGCCCAAAGCAGAGAGAGACAAGGAGAAAGTCAGATGAAGTTGAAGATGAGGCTTCAGCTAGGGGCAACGGCAAAAGTACTCCATCGCTTACCCGTGTTTTGTCGCAGTCTTCACGTACTTCAACCTCCTCTATCAACACTCATATGCAAGGAATCGAGACGGGCGTGGAATTCCTTCCCGGGTCGACACTCTTCGCCGTCTACAAGGATGGACTGTGCCTTGCCAAAATGCTGAAGAAACGTGGCAAGGGTGAATACACGGAATACCTCGTTCAGTACAACGGTTTGAAGAAGGTAGAGGAGGCGTGGGTATCTACTGGGTTAGTTTATGAAATTAATCCGCAGACGAAGAGGATGTTCCGAAAGCTGTCGGTTACGAAATAATGAACGGTTGCGAAAGGCTCAGTTTATTTCAGACTTATGAGAGCTGTTTCAACTTAAGTATAGGTCATAACATACATAACTTGAATTTGCAATACGATCAGCCAATTGGATTGGATTCATGATGGACATTAGCTTTCAAATTCTGCAGGAAGTTAAAGTAACACCATCGTTGATCGAATTTCATATCGAACCAATAGTTTACGCCAACAGTTTCACATGTTTGAGTGACCCGATGATACCACAGGGATGGAATGTACAACATCTCCCCTTCCGACACAGGAACTTTAATTGGATGTGCTTTGGATAGGAGTGGAAATCCAGAGTCAGAGTCGCTGTGTTCAGTGATGTATTTATTCACATCCGATACAATCCACCTCGTTGTACTATGCGAATAATCTTCTCCATCATCCCCGTTGTCACAAGCGACTACTACCCAAGCTTGATGGCTACTCTCTGAACCGGCGTTATACTTCGATTGTCGTGGACAAAATTCCCCAGTCAAGAAGTCCGCCTCACTCAAGTACAGAGTGTCTGCCGGAGGACAAAGCAGAAACTCCTTCTCTCCCGAACATACATAAAATAGATTTTCATAATGATCTTTGTGCATAGATGATACAGATCGTTCGTTACCGATCCAAAGATTGATTGCCTCTGGAGGGCCGGTGCCAAATGCCTGCTCGGCGAATGGAAAGGATGGAGGGAAGATTTGTGTTGAAAATAACTTTGCCATTTCTGTTCGCAGGCAGTCATTCTTCAGAATGAGCAGGGGCAAGACAAGTATCATTATTACTTAATAGAGATTGATCAAAAATAACAATTTTCAGTTGCACGTACCTGCTTTGAGTAATAGACGACTGGTCGGTGCCGATCTCCATCAAAGACATCAGCTTCGTCCATTTCCACGTCATCGGCACGGCGACGTAGAAGTGGGTATGCAAGAAGACCATTAGAGTCCACTTCTGCTTTGATTGCTTTTTCATCACCATTTTTTGATTCCACACCCTTTCGTTGGCATCTGCGAAGCGCATCACGGAACTTTCCCATGCTCATCCTCGTTTCATGAGGCTTGACAAACATACGTCTGTGGAGCTTGTGCTTGTCCTCATGATTTTCAATAACACTCCTGACACAATCTCCATGGCCATCAGGCGTAACATCTACCGTAAGCATTTCGGTTTTCCCCACATGACAAATAATTTCATCGAGTGTTATTGTGAAGGGTTTCATCTCACCGCTTGCATCGGATGATATTGCATTCTTGATGATGCATGGCACATTCGGACTAACATAATCTTGGGAGAGAATCAATGAGACACATTTCTAAGACAGCAAACACATGAATTGAATATCAGATCGACCAAACACTTTTACCTCGAAGGAAAGTCAACGAATCCGGTGGAGAATCTAAGACGTCGACAGGGCGACACCACAGTGCACCCACGTCGTCAGAGAATGTTTTGATGGCGTCGTCGTCTGGACGAAATTTCCTTGTCATGGTGATTGACTACCTAGCCCAAACTAGGTATGATTATTGCTGCCATCTTCACGCAAATCTGCCCCTGCTGACCGGGTAGTAGACGCAGCCACCGACGGTAAAAGACTAGGCTAGGTAGTGTCATCGCCCATCTCATGGTGGCAGTCTAGCTATGGCAGTTCATGGCCACGCGCACGGCCGACGGTATGAGTTCCAGCGGCTGTGCCTAAATGTAGGAATTAGTACATTTGCTCCCCGCCATTTTTAAAAGTGGCGGGGCCTGCCTGGTGCGCGCATTGGCGTAGTGACTCACTTCCACGTGGCAGGCGGTGATGCATGGCATCATGTTGTGAGAGTGAGGCAGGCACGCAGTCCAGCAAGCGTCCAAGGATATATCTACTCCTAAGAGGAATCGGATGAAGTGGAATTGGATAGGAATGCAGTGAGAGCAAGACATATTTGAAAAATAGCTGTCTTTATTTATCCGATCATAACAGCTTTCATTGATCGATGGAGTTAGCTTCGCCTTCCACTTTGATTTACTTTTCATTGACGTTTATTCACTATCACTATCCTAAATAATATGTACGTATCGATTTACAGTTTGGCATCCCAGAACGTTGGTCCAGCAGCTATGAAAGTAAGAAGAGATAGAAGTGAGTGTCTACTTGCCTAATCAAGCAATGAAGGATTGGTTTGAGCAATTTCTATTTGGTGCTTACCAGGAATGACACGGATGATGTTGGCAGCCCCTGGGGTCCCGAAAGGGAATCCTGCAGTGACGACGAGGAGGTCGGTATCCTCTGTCACAAGGCCTTTCTTTTTACCAATATCACAAGCAACCCAAAGCATATCGCGGAAGTTATCAGTATTCATCTGATCCTCGGGACAGTGTTCAGGGTACACGCCCCATGACATGGCAAGGTGACGGCAAGTTGCTTTTAAGGGAGAGATGGCCAAAATGGGTTGTTCGGGGCGTTTCATGGACGCCATGCGAGCTGTGTTACCACCAACAGTGAAGCTAGCAATGCACTTGGCGCTGACATTCTTAGCGATTTGTCTTGCGGCCAGAATGATTGCACTAGTCGAGGTTCCATCGGTGATCTTCGGCCTTGTGCTTTGAAGGTATGCAGAGTAGTGAGGATCTCCCTCAACTCTGTTGATGATTCGTTGTTGCATCAAGACCGACTCCTCAGGATACTGATACCATCGAATGAAAACATATCAGCAACGCGGATTACTTGATATCAAGAAGCAAACGCAAAAGACTGCGTACCTTTCCTGCAGCACTCTCAGCACTCAACATGATGGCGTCTGAAGCAAGGAATTGAAACGGTAAGCATCTTGACGATTGGCTACAAGTTCCATTGAATCGTTCACGACTTCTTACCGGCTCCATCATAAATTGCAGTTGCGGCATCGGATGCTTCAGCGCGAGTGGGCGTAGGAGATTCAATCATGGACTCCAACATTTGGGTGGCAACCACAACAGGTTTTCCCTGCTTGCGGCATTCGTCAATAATTGTCTTTTGCAAAATGGGAACATCCTCTGGCAGGCACTCGACGCCCAGATCTCCACGAGCAACCACTGTTGGGTAGAATTGATTGACAAAATATGAGCAGGTGGTGCACATAGAACAGCATATCATCCAAACAATCAAACTCACTGATGCCATCACTAAGTTCAACAATCTGTTGAAGAGAATCTCCCACAAAGCACTGACGATCAATACACAGAACAAGATGTAAGTGATTTATTGTTTGCAAAAGCAATGACACATGCATTCAAATCAACGTACACTAGGCTTCTCAATCTTCGCCATGACACGTGGTGGGAATGCATTGCTAGGATTGTACTCCATAATCAAGCGTTTGATCTCCACAATGTCTTCTGGCCGTTGGACAAAACTCAATGCAACCCAATCTACCCCAATGCTCAACATGTAGTCGAGATCTTCTCTGTCCTTGCGTGTCAAGCAACTAATCTGTAGAATGGAATCGGGGGTGTTGACTCCCTAGAAAAAAGAATGAATTAGGAGTAGTGTTTGAGCATCACTTCACCACACCAAATTGAACATACCTTTTTGTCCTTGATCTTGCCTGCCACAACAACCTCACAATCCAAGTATCCAGGTCCAGTCCTGACAACCTGCAGTTTCACCTTTCCATCATCAATGAGAAGGACATGTCCAACCTCAGAAGCTTCAATGATCTCAGGATGGGGCAACCGAACACGTTGGTTGGTACCAGGAGCCTCCTCGAGATCGAATCGAAAAATTTGACCCTGCTGCAGAATCTCTCCATCAGGATTGGCGAAGGTTCCTACACGAAGTTTGGGACCCTGCAAGTCACCCAAGATGGCAATGGGATGGTCATACTTCTCCTCGACTTGGCGGATGATATCAAGTAGTTCCTTCTTCTGAGCATGCTCTCCATGAGAAAAGTTAAGACGGAAGATGTCCGCTCCGGCGAGAAATAACTTCTCGATCATTTCGAAGGAAGAAGAGGCAGGGCCAAGAGTGGCCAACTGCTTGGTCTTCTTGCGCCAACGGGGGCTGCTCTTGTAGTTGTCCGTTACGGTGGCAACTCCAGACCTACCCGCTTGCGCCCTCATTTGAGCTTCATAGGCATCCATGCCAGCGGCACCCTGAAGGGCAGATGATGTGGCAATAGAACGCGCATTGGTTGAGCTAGCTGGGATGAAGGCCTCAGCAGAGAACAACACCAAAGTGGTCAAAGTAGCGAGAAGAAATTTCATGATATCGATTTGTTTCAGCAAAGCAAGAGAATGAACTGAAAATGAGACGCGACTTTGGCTTTATGTCTCCGACTTCTTCCAACAAACTTCTTGTTGGCTTCTTTTTGACTTTGACGTCGTCTCTCTCCCGCCGCATCTCCGCATCTTGATGTCGATGTCGTCGTCATCGTCATCGCATCGTCGGTGCATTGGATTTGGATTCGGACGATGACATTCATTTTCTACAGCACAAAAGCAGGCGGAGAGTGCACGCAACGCATACGTCACATCTTCCCGCCAAAATCAAATTCAAAATTCAACATACGTCACACATTCTCAACACACTCCCGCCAAAACTAATTTGAGTCGAGTCAACATCCCGCCGTATCTTTTGAAAGATATGGCGCGAAAAATGGCTGACGGACGGACGTGTTTTGTGTCATCACACGTGAGCCCTCCTGCAGGCCGTACGAATGGTATTGTGCACTCAAATGCCTCATTCATTGCATTGATCATTGCATTGATTGGCATTGGGCATTGATTGGAGTGCTTTGAAGGAGAGTTCATCCCTACCGGCGTCCTGTAGTAGAGGTATCTAGTCATTGTTCGACGGCATAATATATCACCACCAGTAGTTCAGTAATGAGTGGATACGGTGGTAAGTGTTGCGCATTCCCATGGACGATATCAAAGTTCATGAGTTCCTGCACTCTCGCTATACCAAAGTCATGCTCACTCTCCGCTCATATCTTGTACCAATACGCTCGGCAACTACACGCAAACAAACAAATATCAACAACTAAAAAGGCGGTTTCGATAGCAGCGACACCCCCTCCCGCGGCGGTGGTTCCTCCTCCGACGGCAATAAACCCCGTCGCAATTACGACGATCAGACATTAATCCCCGTCACAATCAAAATGGTCCTAAACGCATTGGGTGATCCCAGTGGCGGATCGGACCTATCCTTGAAAGACGGTCGACCACTCCACATGGTTAAGCTAGTCTGCGCTGTCCGATCGAGTGAAGAACGATCGACGAATGTATTCATTGACGTCGAGGATGGTACTGGCTTGACGCAGGTCAAAGTGTGGGTCAATGAGGGCGATGAATGTAGTGCCATAGCGCAACTACGCACCGCGGCTGGACGAGAACATACCTACATTCGTGTGATTGGACAAATTCGCGATTTTGATGGTCAGCGCCAAATTGTGGCCAATGATATCCGACCGGTGAGCTCGGGGAATGAACTTACGCATCATTTGTTGGAGGTGGCATATTCGTATGAAAAGTATCTTAAGATGCAATCATCGAATCCGTCGATTATGGGTGGGATGGGTATGGGAATTGGGATTGGAAATATGGCATCCATGGCACCGTTGCAGGGGGGTGGCGGTGGTGGAATGGGAATGGGAGCACAGGGATTTGGTGGAGGAGGAGGTGGTGGTGGAGGAGTGGACAACGCTGTTGTTCAAGTTATCAGGACTTTGGGCGGTGAGTAGTATTTGGAGTTCATATAAATTGTTTCAATTCCCATCATCTAACATTGTCATTCATAAATATATTTGATATCCATACTCAATATTCTTCAGTGAATGAGGGTTCCGGCATCCACGTGAATACAATTATTGGAGAGTTAACCACACAGGGATACTCTGCCGCTGAAATTAAGGACAGCATAAATACTCTATCGAATGAGGGGCTCATTTACTCGACAATTGACGAGAACCATTTCCAGTATGCAGAGTAGTGAAAAAGCAATGGTATGCGAGTTTTGGAAGAGTCAGGCCTGGGGTAATATCACACACGCTTGTGAGAAATGGTGGAGGAAGATGTGTGATTTATGGCTGTGGATTCGTATCATTTTCATACATTTTTTATGAACATTTGATTGGATGGGGGTGCTTCATAATAGAACCGTGTTAAAATAATGGCACGCCATGTTGGAGAGACAGCAGGATCGCTCATGTATAGAATTATGAAATGCAGTTGTTACTCTCACGTTCGGTAAAGATACACTCGAATGCCACCAATTTTCTCTTCGTAGGCGGATGTCCAACCAGCCAGTGCAAATCCTACGCTCAAAATCTGTACACTCTTTGATGCGGTAGTACTCTCTTCCCTATCCGGGTTCAAATCAAGACGCTGTCGCAACAAGGTACCCATATCTGCCATTGCCTCACGAAATAAATAGAGAACGATCACGTCTGCTGCGAGAATATCCTCACTCTCCTTCACGAACTCAAACACATCCTGCCGGCGCACTGTTACCAAATCCTGAAGGTTGTGTTTCAGAATATCATTCCGTGCTATTGTAAGACGCTCCTCATCCACATCAATGCCAAGGCAACGGCAATTTGTGAATGAATTGGCAGCAAATAACCACCTGCCATCGCCACAACCCAAGTCAACAAGTAAGCTATTGTGATCAATTTTGAGGCAAGGGAGGAAGGATTCAATAATAATGTCCGGAGTTGGGCTGATTGGAGCAGCAAGGTTCGACAAAGAACCGTTTTGGTCACTGTAATGTTCATGGGACGATTTCATTGCATCGAACCTCTGCTTGGCATAACGAAGGAGGGCCCGTTTCATGGACTCTTTCTTTGATGAGGGTGGGTGCATGCAATTACATTTTCTAGCCTTCTATCAATGGTCAATATCATACCATCATAATCCAAGAAACCGAGACAAGTGAGCTGGGTACACACATGGACATTGTTCCTAATCATGTTCAAGATGACGTACATCGTAGCTTGTCGCTTGAAGATTATACTCGCGTCCAACTTGCATCAAACACTTCTTCACTGCACATATGATATCTTCTAAATCAGCTAAGGCACCCGCGCCTATCTCGCCACAGGCTAAAGTCTTTACTGACGGCTCAACGATGATGACTCCCGTTTCCGCATTGCCACAGGTATAGCCATCGGCATCAGAAATTGCGAATTTCTGTATAGCCTTTAATTGCCTATTTGTCAGTGGATGGTGCCACATTGCCGTATTCATTGCCGGAGCTAAAATCACCGGCTTTCCTCGACTCTTTATTGTGCCATTTAAAGGGAATCGCTGTCCAAAATCCCAAGCTCGCATGCAGCAAGTCAACAAATCATCACATAATCCGTTGGCAATTTTACCTAGTGTATGCGCCGATAGTGGCGCAATCAGACATACATCAGCCCAATTACGAAGATCTATGTGAAGAACTTTATCTTGTAGACTTTTATAGTTCGTCCACTCTTCTTCTGCGTCTGTAATTCAGTGGGGGAGAAGATATATGCTGTCACATGATATGGATCGATGGGCATGAACAATGTTTCACAAAGAGAATGACTTACAGTGAATAAATATTCTGCCCTTAGACGATCCAGAAGAATCACAATCATCACTATCCAAATCTATTTGCGTTGTTTTCGAAGTTGATGCTAAAAACTCCCTCCAGCTTTCAGCATCGTACGACGAAACAGCTCTGCCCTCCTTCCAAAAGTATTGCTCCACAGTGCGCGTCAGAACTACCCTAACATCTGCGTTAACTTCATTAGCCAAACGAAGAGCAAGCTTCGGCCCCTTGACGGCGGCAACTGACCCTGTGATTCCGAGTAGGATGCGGGGCCTTCGATTGATACTATTGCCTTCGATCATTGTCCGCCATTGGCCATTGCCATAGACGGAGTATTAGATAGGAGTATGCAGAGTAGGAGTATCGTAGAGTATCATCTATGCTACCTCACCTTGCCGCCATTATTTTCGACACAAGGTCTTCCCGCCACAAATCGCCACCTATCTCGCTCTTCCCGCCTTTCCGCCGCCGCCATCTTTCCGCCACACCTACGATACCCCTACCCTATCCTCCGCTATCCTCCCCTATCCACCACCCAAGCCGCGGCAATCACCGTCATCGCATTCTAAACTGTGACCATGTCGTCACCTGCCTCATGTTTCTTGCAAATCTGGCAACGAAACTAGGGCGAACTGTCTTCGACTTCGACTTGAACGCGTGATGTCAAGACCAGACCAAGATGGGGTGGTGTGCATCAAGTTCGTCTAACTAGCTATCGGGCGGATAAAGCGACATGATTCATTGACACATTTTACATTAGATCTACATCTTAGAAGTTGTGGTTGACACAACAATGATATGAGAGGATGTGGTAGAGGATGAAGTATCTCTCATTCCGAGAGACTAGAGAAAGATTGTAGGGGTAGTAGCGAAATGAATACCAAATAGACTTTTAGATTCGCCGATTATTGGATGTCATGGGATCCCTAAGTTCTTGCAATAACGGGGGAGGCACAGGTGTGGATCGAAATGTGTTCGATAGTCGATGTCGAGCGGTTGCAGACACCATAATATGACAGAGTCACTCCTGCATTCTTTGCAAAGAATAGGTTGAATGGCATTTTGGGAAGATGGGAGCCGCAGAGTTGGAGAACGGGGAAGGGCTGATCGGATTCAGCTGTACTACGCATCATCAACTAGTTTGACGCTGGAGTAATAAATGATATTGTGACGGCACGATATTAAACACCCTATTTCAATACGTCTACACTGATGCCTGGTTAATTTAAGAAGATCTAAATTATGAGAAGATTGTACAAAACCGTCAATTGCGATACTATTTTCCTAACCACTGCCAAGCTGTGCTTAGCTTTTCTCACTTTCGATGTCACTAACTTGATGTGAAGGGGCCGCCTCTTTCACCAACGCAGGATCATCTGATTCTTGATCTTGTCGCTTCCTCGAAATACAAGTGGTAGTAGAAGCAGTTCGTGACGTATCATTGGTGGCAGAGTTCATAACATTAAAGGCGGGCAATGCTTCGGGACGAATACTACAAACACATTCAGGATATTCGCCACCAAAGTGTACAACACCCTTCAGTGACACCAATAAATGTCGATCTCGATCTTCGTCACCTCTTGATGCACCTTCCTCATCATCATCCTTTTGAATCAACGTAACAGGTATTGACTCTCCATTCACGAGAGGAGTGCAATCTTCATCAGAGTTTCTCTTGACAGCCAATGCATCCATAAATGCACTCTTGATCAGGCGAACAGACTCCTCACTTAGCTTGTCCCAAAAACTTGTTTCCTCCAACTCCTCCACAGTATAGTTCATAAAGCGTGTAACCGAGTGTGACACGAAAGAAATCAATCCGCTCGAATCGAAGACGACGATTAAATCGGGTATTGAACGTAATATTTGTTCCTTTCGACGGAGCTCGGAATTCTCGTCCTTGAGGTCTTCCATAAACACCTTCTTGCGCTTGCGTGATAGATGGGCCGAAAGACGATTGGCTGCCCGCTTCGCTTGTTTCTTGTCCTCCCATTCCGATATGATGTCGTGAATGGGAGGTTGTTTCGATGCTGCATTCAATTGCATGGTTGCAGATGATGTTTTGCATGAGGTATTGCCGATGCCCACCAACGTTGATCCAGTGCAATTTGAGAAATAATTGCTCAAAGGCAAAGTCGGGACGACCTTACTTGGTGGAGGAGGCATAGCAAGTGTCGACGGTGATGATATTTGGGTGGTCTGACTGTTGCTACTATTGACTGCCTGATATGCTGCAGACAATGTCACAGCTGGTGATAACGATAAGGCTGGCGATGAGGGTGCAAACTGTGGCAGAGTTGCAGAACCTAAATTGTGCGAGAGAGTGGAGCGTGGTGGAAATGAGACCAACAAACATTGACAATGACCCAAACATGGACTAAAAATAACTCACCGGGAAAAGCTGTAAGTGGGGCGCCGCTTGTAGGTACGTATTGTTGCTGCGCTACCAACAGCTGTGCCGCGAGAGCCTGAAGCCCTTGCCCATACGCATTTACTGGTTGCTGTTGCTGCACCTGCACCGCGAGAAGCCTCTCTAGCTGCTGTACCTGATCAACATATTGAGAAGGCAGATTAACCATCTGCTGCTGTAGTTGCTGTTGAGCAGCGGTGGCTCGACGCATTGTCAACACATGTTGGACTTGCTGATATTGCAATGCCTGCTGAGCCTGTTGCTGTTGCTGCTGTTGAATCTGTTGCTGCTGCTGCGCGAGGAGCGATACCATGGCATTATCGGCAGCCTGTTGCTGTGAGAGGACCGAAACTGCCACTGAATTGTTGGACGCTGCACCGGCGGAAGTGATAGAGTTCTCTTCCGATGTCGCTGCCGCGGTGTAGCCGCAGAGGGTGGCCAACGCGTCGAGACCTTTAGTGTCTTGCATTACAATTAGAATCTCTGGGCAGAAGTCGTCGATGGGCGCGCTTTCCTCGCAATAGCTTTCAATTGTCCCTACTATGCATTGATTTCCTTTCCATATGGTTGGTCGAGTGTAGACAATAACAATGGGAGCAACAAGTAGTAGTTCCTTGCTATTTTGCTTGATAGTGATGATGATGGTTCACCTTCCCGACCTCATCATGCAGTGGAATTGGAATTGAATTACACACGTGGTTGCCCCGAGAGGGTCGAAACGTCAGAATGAACCATTACTCGACGAGCATTTTCTTCGTCAAAATCCTGGAAATTTCCTGTGATATTTTTTGTTAAGTGATAAAGAAGTTGTATTTAACGACCATCGACCCCGATCCTCTGACGTGTGAGACAAGTATTACGTTCCAATTCAGGTCTCTAGACAGGTCTGCCTGCCCTCGTCTGCGTCAACTCTGTCTGACTGTTCATATCTAAGCTACCTAGCTTGTCCTCTTGAAGTTCGTCATTCTTCTGTTGTCACCAAAGTATCACAGTGGGACAGATCAAACTTCAACGTCAACGTCGACGTGTGACGTATCCTTCCTTTGAAATAATAATTGGGACTGCGGAAGATGTGGATGGAATATTTTTTGGCGGGAGATGAACGGAGATTTGGGGGGAGCTCACGTGGCAGGAGAATAGCACCTCTCTCTAGGTAGAGAGAGAGGGTACACAACATCATGACCAGACTTGAGCCTTGACAACTACTTCTATCAGTAATAGCAACATCATCACTTCATGTTTCATTCTGTTTTCTATCTGCACAAACTAATCAGAGCATAAGTTCTGGGTAATATACATGATAGAAGTCATTCGATAACAACAACCTTTCGACTTAAACAAAAACAGACTCCACTGACAATACACTAACAGCGGAATTGAACAACTAGCTCGGCACGAACTTCGACAAAGTCTTCGTCATCGAAAGCATCATGAGCATCGGTAATGACATATTCTTGATCATCTCTATCGCCATCCGACAGATCTTGATTACCAGCATTCATATTTGCTTTCTTCTCCTCCTCGTCATCATCATCTTCTAATTCATCCAACATGTCAATTTCCGTCACTACCGACGGACAATCCTCAAAATCATCTTTGTCGCTTGAAATACTCTCGGGCACAGAAGATGGAGAGCATAGTCGTAACTCATTTTCGTCCATCAAGCTGGCCAAACTGCATTCTACACTGCAATCATCAGGCGTGATTACAATTCCATGAGCAAGTAGCGTCAAACTATCAATGAACGGATTCACCCTTTTCGTTAAGAAGTTCGACAACGTCATCGACCTTCCCCTCGCCTCAGTGACATCCATCTTTGCCGATTCATCAGTACTAAGGTCTACGAATGTCCCAGAAGTACCCTCTCCGGGCACAGTTACGTCCTCCGACTCGACAATCACTGGAGGATCACTGATGCCGTTATCCGACACCACATTCTCTCGAAGAATGGCGTGTGCAAAAACATCGCGTAGGCCCATCAGCATCATGGCAGATCTCTGCAACCATTGTGTGGTGGCGTCTGCCACCGCAGCTCCCAAAGAGTTGATAAACCTGGCGGGAGAGTATGCGCTCATCATCTCGGTGATAACATTCAAAACCGAAATCGGATTACTAAGAAGTGCCTTCTTCTTGTCTGTCACGGGAGACCAAGGCTCACATGGAGTGGGCACTCCCAACGGCGTCGCATCGATGAGCGATTCGATGGAGGACCCAAGCTTCCTGAAAAAGTTTTGAAGCTTACCATCTACTTGATGTTTGCACACTGCAGCGCGGGCGCAGTTCTTTCGTCGTGTCCGACAGGAGGTGGAGGTGGCCTTCACACCACCGGCACTGCTCGCACTAGCGGCATGGCGCCTGCTTCGCCACATGAGTGCAGCCTATTCTTTTTGTGGAGTATGGCCAGGTTGAGACGAACAGGGGAGCGATGATTGATTTCCCGGGGCTAATAGCGGCGGAGGGCAGGATGGAGGCCGGTCTCAAATAATTGGAGTATCACTTGCGAATTCAGAATGGTGATGGTGTTGATGTGTGTCAAGAGAAGAGAAGAACAAGAAGGCAGAACAGCCTCACCTTTCTTGAATGGACCATTGCGTAGAATCACTGAAATTTGAAAATAAACAATTTTAAATATTTCCAGTTGAAGGATCTTCATTATCTCAGAGAACAGAATCTACAGTGAGATAGAATTTATTTACCTACGGCTATACTGCTCAAATTTCCGTTCACCTTACATCGATTTGAAGTGAGAGTTTCTCATTCGTGAAGAAGTAGATACGGGAGGGGCAAATTTTACGCACAAGAAGTTATTGAAAAACGGACAGACGAATAAATCGAGATTTTCCAGGGAATGCAACTGACGTAATTTTTTGAATTTGTCGAATATGTGGCGCGAAAAGGATAAAAAGTTGTGGTGATGTTCGCTTCAACCTCGAGCACCGAGCGAGCACAGAGACGATGTGAATGAAGACAGAGCGAGACAGAAGGACTGATTCATCGCATGCGGAGTCATGACAACATTTAGTTTATGTCGATGATTATCATGTGTTGCATCTGTATGCAATATGTGGCAGTGGGTTCATTGGCCAGCGGAGACCTGAAGCTGAAGAGACACACCTTTGTGGCAGGGTACAGAATCGGTACATGAACAGACGATCCTCTCGATTGTACTTTGAGATGAGTGATGAGAACAAACAACTTCTCCAACTAATTGGCGTATTTCCTGAACTTTCAAGATGAAATGTGTCGCACGCATCGTTGATTCAGATCTACAATCACAATAACGAGTTCTTAGTTTTTCCAAAAATCTTGGTTAGCTATCCAACGAAATGTTCACATTAAGTATATAAATGTAATCGTCACGCTTGGTCCTCATTGAGCAAGGGTAAGACATCGTTAATCTCAATGAAGTAGGAGAAGTGTCGTTTGATTTTGATTCATCCACCAAAGCTAAAAGCTACTTAGTCGTCTTCGTCATCATCAAATATGGTACGTTTGGTCAACTTCGTTGGACCAGCCGAACCCAAGAAGTCTTCATCTTCCGAGTCTTCACTATCATGCTCCAGAGATTTCCGAATACGTTTCATTCCACTCAGCTTGGACGTGTCGCGTACAGTTTCATCAATTGCTAAAGTCTCTTCAATCACAGGAGATATGCGATCATGTGTGTCACCTGTGGAGTCTCCATCGTTGTCTCGTTTGCCATCAATTTCATCAGCATTTCCTTGTCCATTCTGAGACGTGACCGAACCAGCAACATCATCATTGAATTCCTCCTCCTCCTCCTCTTCTCCATCAGACTTATCATCATCTTCTTCAGTAGTTGCAGAAGCCCGCACCTTCTTGGATTTCCGAGACTTGCGCATCCTTCTGCGGATTTTCTTCTTCGTAAATATACCATCCGTCTCATCATCGTCATTGAACTCGTTATCTTCGTCCTCGTCATATGCATGAGCCGTCTTGTCATCAAGACGATCCTTGATTTCTCCCGCCTCCTTTGTCTCTTGCTGCTCATATCTCACCTGGTCTTCCAGCAACAAGTCTCTTACAGCAATCATTCGGAGCTCCTCATTCACATACATGTTGGTGGTTAATTCGCAGAATCGATGAGGAATGGGATGCTTGAACATTGCCTCCACGTATAACATAGGATTGATCTCGGCAGCTCTTGCAAAGCGATGCATGAATGACGATGCGAACATCAGTAACGCAGTAAAGTCCTCCTTATCACGGATGATCGGATCATTTAGGATCTTGTCAAGTACGGTGAACAGTCCAATGTTGTATAGTATGGGCTCCATGGTCGATTGCTTGGTTGCCAGCTCATTCTTACCCAAAGCATCGTCGAAATCTGCTTCTTCGGCAGTCACATCATTGATCGTGAATTTGCTCAGGCGGATGAAATATGCGACGATGTGACGATTAATGTGGGAGGCATTAACATCATACTGCGATAGAAGTTGGGTGTACATGAAAACAATCTGATTCGACATGAACTTCCTCATGAAGTGATGATTCTTGTCGAATTCCGAAGCAGTCATATTCATCCTTTCCACAGCATGTTGCGGTCGCTTAGGTTCGTCAGGAGATAAGGTTTGGAGGCATCGTTCTGCATTGGTGTCAAGTAACTTCCACGTGACGTGTGCACACTCCACTAGATCGCAAAGATACTCCCTACTGAACATTCCAGGACTCCATCGGGACAATAGCCTGGGAAGCCGATCGAGAGGCTCAGTGGCATAAAAAAGACGATCCATGAGACCCAGAGCCATCATACGTTCGGTCGAATCCTTGGACTCGTACATGACATGGAGCATTTGGATCATTTCGGTGTAGAGTGAGACGCTTTGGGCGAGAGCAGCTGGCTTTTTGTGTTCAAAGAATTCATCTGTCGAGTTCAGGACAAGATTGAACATGAATACATCCATGGTGAAGATGATATTGTGCGTTGACGATTCACCGACCAATTCAGTCTCTGCATTCTCAAGACCTTCGATGGTAGCTCCAACCGAACGTAGATCCTTTGTTGTCAATTCCCCTTTCTGCTCTTTGCTAATTCTCCACCACTGATGGAAGAACCAAACGATTCTGAAGAACATTGTCCGATCTCCATCCTCCAATCGATTAGAATCCCTTCGAAATTCATTCTTAAGGCTCTTCATCACCGGGCCATAACAGTCCTGTACAAACTTTGTACAGAACGAATTGAGAGCGAGCTTGGCACGTTTCGCGGTGGGGCCAGCCACTTCGCGCGGCAGTGTCGCAGATGCACCCGAGTGCAAAGAAGACGATTTGCCAGAACCGACAAACACTTCGGCCTTCTTGTTTCTACGACGTGTGGGTTGGCCTGCCGCCGCCACGGTGGAACTTCCTCCGGCACCGCCACCGACACCAACAGTGGAGCTCGATACACTGACATTTGACTTTTTTGCGAGGTAATCGATTGCCGAGACGTAACTCTGCTTGCCACCAGGCTTGGAAATGAGCAGGGTACCACCGAAGTGGGAATGGCGAGATGAGGTGGAGAGTTGCAACTTTTGTCGTTCCGACTGAAGACGTGCCGTCAGAGAGTCATGGCCTGATGAGTTTGCTTTGGAGGCGACAGTTGTTCGCACGACATACGATTTGGTAGTTGAGGATGACGCCTTCTTTTTCTTATCGACAATGGTAATGGGAGCCGACAAGGATGACACTTGGAGCTCGTTGTCGCAACGAGCAACATCGGATGGATCCTGTGATTCGAGTTGAAAAACAGTGAGAGATTGGTGGACGAATGGGATGCATGTCAACAACCGAACAAGAAATCCTACCTGCCCCCGTAACAAACAGCTCAAAATTTCCATCAGCAATAAATTATATCCGCTGTTCTCTCTTCGTTCCACTTCCTGTCCGACACACACAAGCACATCTAACACCATCTCCTCCTGCAACACAATGAGCAATTCCCTATGCAATTGGCTGGCATACTGAGATTTTTCCGGAGAGCCAAAAGTGTTGAGTGGTGAAATGCTGAGGAGGTTGCGGATGAGATGCAATACCAGTTCGATCGTAAGATGATCAGCGGAGGTACGCGACGAACCCGTCTTCGAGAGTGGTTCAGCTAACAGAGATGAGAAGATGGACATCAATCCCATGCCATCAGCAGCCTTCGTATCCTTCTCTCCTCGTTTTGCTCCTGCTACCCCCTTTTCTTTAAATGCATAGTGATGACTCGGATGCTTCACGAAAAGATGCTTGTACTCCATCAATAGATCGGCTTGTTCGATGGCATTGTCGCGAAGAATGATTTGCTCCCTTATGACACTGTGTGGTCGGAGTCAGAATCAAGACAATGAGCATGTGAAATGAGTTGACACATCGGCCAAGGAGAGAATCTACACTTCACATTATCATCATCATCATCATCATCACCCAACAAAACTCNCCAACAAAACTCACCTATCATCGACTTTTCCACTCTTGACATCAACACTCATCCGTCCCGCATTCTTGGCACTATCACTCAACGGCTTGGTCAAAATCACCAATATCTTGCATACCGTCAACACCATGGCCTTATCATACCGACAACTCATAACGAGCGGCAATAACTTTTGACTAACCACCTTCCACTGTCCCAATTTTAGACTAATGGGACGATAGGTTTCATGATCTCGACGCAATGCGCGCTGTAAATCTTGTAACCAATTGAAGCAGTCGGTGACGGGTACGAATTGTTCGTAGGTGGCGCCGGTGGTGGGGTTGGTCTTGATTGTTGTTGAGCCAATGACGCTGCAGACTAGGAGCAGTTCGTCTAGGACGCGATTGTCGACGATCATGTCCGGATGGGAATGTTGATCACCGCGGCGGGTGGCTTTATTAGCCATTACTTTGGCTTTCGCATTGGACTTCATGTTATTGCTTTTGCTACTGCTGGGCGGGGGCGGTGTAACGCTTGGGGCTCCGTCGGCGGCGCCAAGCGCAGCATTCTTACTACTGCTATTGTTGCTCGTTCCTGGTGATGCAACGCTCGTAGGCGATCGTTGACGCGGCTGTTGTCCTGTTGACATCCAGGCTCTGGATCCGGACGACATCATGGTTTCATGGATATCGAGTGCATCACATCATGTATCATGATCATGAAGTTGTTACTCCTATTTGTTATTGGTGTGGTGGACCATCATCGTCGTCAACATCAAGGCATTGTTTGTTGTGCGCCAAAGTTGGCTTGCTTTTTTTGGCGCGACATTGTCTGCCACGTGGAATGTCGTTCAAGTAGTTCCCGGCATATCACAACATGTTGTTGTTGTGGCAGGCAAGTTCCCGCCAAATGTATTGCCACGTGGAGTTTGTCTTCGAAGTTCCTGCCAAGCTTCCCGCCAAATATCTGCCACGTGGAATTTGTCGTTTTGTCATCCATGAAGTTGTTCCCGCCAAAATGGATTAATTCCACCATAGCATATCATCTGTATCTACCTACTGCATTGTACTCCTAGAACATAGACCACCATCTCTCCACAGCTCTCTAGAGAGGAGTATCATAATAGGAAGTAATTCAGATTAGCATAAGAAATTAGTTTATTCACTTTGATCTTCGAGGAAATAAAACTCGGAAGGGCTCCGCATCCCTTTCGAATTATTGCCTCTTGCCTCCTATCGTGCCGTAACAAAGTCCATCGCACGCCTCTAATCAATCAAAATTCAATTCTCTTCTCGCAGATGCATCTGCATCCTTCCTCTCCGAAAGTTGTTGCTGTAGAGTCAGCAGAGCTTCCCTGTCATACATTTGGTTTGACAATGTCGGAGTCGACATTGCAGTTGATGGATCTCCAAGCAGCCTTTCCAACATTGCTTCCACGCGACGTAGCCTCTCATCTAAGCCAGAGTCTGACACAGCATCTATAACAACGTTCCCTGCGTCCTTGATTTCTAACACCTCGGGGGTAAACCGAACGCTTTGCTGAGGAAAAGCTTGAGATACGTCAAAATCTGCTGTGGGTGCGGTAAGACTGGGATGAGACGCCAAGGGTGTTACATCAAACGTTTCTATGGAACAGGATTCGACCCCAAAACTGTCACCGTGTGGCACGCGAATATCATCGAAGCAATTCGTCAAACTGAGATTGTCTTCCAATTCAGTAGTGACGAGATCATTCTTCTCCCACTCTTGCCTAATCAGCTGGAACTCAGGCGAAAGAGACGGTGTCGCCGCAAACATGGTCCGTGATCTAGATTCAACTAACCACGATGGAATGCGAGAAAGGCTTTGATTGAATGTATCAGAGGAAGGGCATGGCATTTCCTGTTCATCAACCTTCCACATGGTACTCTCCAAGGACGCGTAAAACAAGTCAAGGTCATTACCATATTGAGCTGAAGTTGGTAATTCTCGCTCAAAAATCAAAGGTCCAAACGAATTGACTCCTTCACTGCCGCCGAAGGGATTTCTCTCGTATATGATTGAGTCAAAATCTCCACAGACACAGCAAATGGCGTTGTGGATCCTAGAAAGTTGCAGGCGATGCTTGATTTCCCCTTCGACAACATATCGCGTTACATCATAGCCCTCGGTAGCACCAAGTGGCCACAAGTTGCCCAATTTAAACGAAGGGGCCATTGCTCCCAAGGGTTGAAATGACTTGGGCGTGTAAGGTAAAGGATTCTCACTCTCGTCATCAGCTAAGGAGTTATCACTTTGTTGTTCGCCTTGTTCATTTTTCACCTGTGACAGCTCTTTGAGGATATCCTCGCTCCGCGAACTGCATCGAGTTATACTAAGGAAGCATCCATTGTGACCCTTGTTTCCCACGCTGCAAGTGATACGAACACCATTCCCAAACCAAACTTGCCACACCAAGGTGGTTGTGAAAAATCCCTGGCCATCAACAACTCTCAATTTGAACAAGGCGACTCTCATCGTTGAAACCACGACGTAACGCTCTATTCCATTGCCAATGTGAAGAGCCTCAGCAGCGACAATAGTTTCTTCAGTAAGCTTTGCTTTCTTCTCAAAAGGATACGCGAGTAAAAGTTGAGCACTCCTAGCGTCAACTTCATTGAAAGGAAGTAGCATACGCTTGAAGCCGAAGACATACGGAAGTCGGTATCTTTCGATAGGATTGAATTTTAACTCCAGCAGATTCATGCTCTTCGCAATGTCGTCAATTGACTCCATAACGTGAGCAAATGCATCTGATAAACCGACAATAGGTTTGACGACAACTCCTATGACACCAATGGCTGTACCCTTTATCACTCCAGGAATACCATCCATCCTTGCGCCTCGATACGGCTCAGTAACAAGTCCTGTTGACGCTGATAACACCCCAAGTACAATATCATGGACAGGTCTAGAGACCATAAGGGTGATGTGACCAAAGCCTTTTTTCTTCCATCGGTCATAGTGACGTTGCTGCGCTACCTTTTGCTCAGAATGTAGGCGTTGATAATGCTGATCAAAGGACAGGATGGTGGCGGTGTGCCCTACCGTTGCCCCAAGGTTTGAAGCAAACCCAAAGATACCACTGGCACTGTTTGAAACGAGGGACAACGTTCCTTTCAATACCCCAACTCCAACTCGTGATGGATTCCTCGCGATGTGCTTTAGTTCGCGAGATGGTTGCAAGAAAAAGTCTCGAAGACCACTCCTGAACGAGGTCAGAACCATAGTGGGATTTCCAACAAAGTCTAAGTATCGCATCAGATTGAGTAAGGAGAAACATAATGGAAACCATTTAAGTTGCAATCAGAAAGGCGTTTCTGCTTACCAAGCGATCCTACAATTTTGTAGATTTGTCTGAGAGCCTCGGCTGAGTAGAAACTCTTTAATGATTTCCAAATGTCACCTTCTGCTTCATATACATGGTAGATAGTTCTTTCTTGGAACCTAATTGGGGCCTTTGAAATGGACGGAAAAACAGCGGCGATGATGTTGATGCTGGCGTGTTGTGACCTTTCATCCGCACTGCTCGTCGCACTTTCAGACCATCTGACGAAGGCATCATCTACATTATTTGAGTCCTGGCCTCCCGGCGAACTATTCGGCGAAATGGCGCGACGGTCAATGTCAAGGAGAGAATCGACGGCATTATCCGACTCCCCCCAGATGCCTTTAGGGCTCTTAAAATAGCTAACATTGATCTTGAAAAACCCGAGGATCAGCTCCCGGACGTAAATTTTCTTCTTCTTCGATGATTTGGTGTCTACTTTCAAAAATAACGCAGCCTTTTCCAATGCATCACTGCTTTGTTCGACCTGACATGCAGCTGCGGAAAATTTTGCCGCTTCATCCTGACGCCAGAGACTCGCTTTTGCTTCCCTTATTTTCATTATGTTCAAATATAACTCCCACAAATCAAACAATAATGACTCCTCCATTTTGAGATCCATCTCTTGTACCTAGAGAAGTCGAAGTAAAAGGTCGATATAACTTAGCATAGCGAAGACAACAGTGAATGGAGAGTAAAAGAATGTATCGATCGATTTTACCTGGAGTGCAACATACTCGTAAGAGTCCACATCACAAGTTGATCGAATATTATCTTTCCAGGCCAAGAACTGTAATGTTGGCTGCGGATATTTGACTTGTGTTGGAGACAATATGACCGGAACTTTTGTATTCATACCGTAATTTTGTTGATCAAGTTGTACATCCCCAATGGCAACTGCCAAGCGAGTCTTGGCGGTGGTGACAGAAAACCTGACATCTGTCTCCCGCGCTGAGAATGAAACGAGCTCCATGATGCGAGAAGAATCAATTAATGCCGCAGATATTCGATCTAGTCTAACATACATGTACTGGCAAGTGCTGGGTCTGTTGTTGGTGGTGGGCACAGGGGCAGCATCATAGTCACTTTCACTTTCAATTGAATTAGGTTGAAACATTCTTGATGAATGCAAATGGTCAGAACAATTACTAGAGCAGCAGAGGAAATATGGAGTAGGAAAGTAAACTTACAGTGCAAGCTTGATGCATGGGGTAAAATATTCCGCAAACATGTCGTCGTGGAGCTTTTCGGTCTCAAGAGGACGTCTATTTTTCCCCATGCCGCCCTCTATTGGAACGCACTCGGAGGGGGGCATCAACGGAAACCATCGAGTGTATGCTGGTCGCAAGCCCAGTGGCTTTGATTTTTCCCGGTCCTCCTCATAATCCTCTAGACTCTGCGCGCAACATTCAAGTGCTGGACCGAGCGGTATTTCGAGGACTCCAATTTCCGCATTAACCTGCAGTGGAGATTCACCGATCACCATGAGACGCAGTGACTTACTCGTTTCAAACGGCTCTACTTGAATTTGCAAATCATTTACACGGGCGCCACTTGCCCTAGTAGGGTTGAACATTTCTGCTATGTCATTGGCATCATTCACAGCGACATTATTTGTACTGTTTTGAATAGTGACAAGCTCCCTCTTTAATCTTTTCTTCTGCATGGAACCTCTGGTTAAATGTGAAAAATACAGATGTTCATCGTCGTCACTCCAGACAGGAGCGACTTTGCTATCCACGGAGACAGTGGATTTAACAATATTTCCATTTCTGAACCAGGGATTTTGAGAGAGTCCGCGAATATATCAGAAATCATTAACAAACACTTCTTACTGAGCGAGCAAGTAATCAATAAACACACCGTAATTTAACGAACATGGAAGTGAAATTTTCAGGAAGATTCAACGCTGTCATTGGGCGAATTGTGAGAACTGATGAATGACGGCATTGTTGTGCAGTAAGGCGTGCCAGGAGTGAAAGAAGCACGAGGGGTGAGCGAGCACACCATATCAGGAAGTCCATAGCGATGTCGAACAGACTCACCTCCGCCTGGGTTGAAAATACTACCCAATGAACGTCTCGCAGCTTTAGAAAACAAAGTCCTAGAGCGAATCAGCTCACAGACATCGTTCTTTTCTCTTCCTACAATAATGCGGGGAGTTGCAGGTGGAAGCATCAGAAACTTATCAATTTCGTCACAGCCTCCTTGTTCCGTTGCATTGGCTTTTGGTGAAGTTGCCTTCGAGTTGACAATAAGACGCGCTATATTCCACGACGTCCAGAATGGATACGAAGAGAATTCTACGCCGCTATTTGTGACGTGCTGCCAACATAGCCAGCGTAGATGCAATAACCGTCCATTCGGCAAATGCGAGTTAATGTAATACTGTGCGTAACACGGCACGGGACAAAGCGGTAGACACGTTGGAGCTGTGCTTGAGCTCTCGCCAGTGTTCGATGGGTACGAATCGACCACAGATGCACTGGCGGCACTGTCCACTATCCACTCGTGAGAAGCCTGCGTTTCAATTGCAACCCCAAACAATGTTTCGTCAGTCTCATCTGCGAACATGTTGTCTAAGTGAGAAGACTTCGAGGTTCTATTTTTGGAGTCTTCATCTGATAATCGTTTCGCTTTCCCCATGAACCGTGCAGCATGGATTGTTTTTTTCAATTGATCTTTTGCAGTCACAGCTCTTATTCCTCTCGAATATTGACTAGAAATCTCCGCTCGTACATCCGAAGCAGTAGAATTGGAGTACACCCCTCTTTTCCTTTTGTGTAGTGAAGCTAACGCTGGAACCCTAGCACTGACGAAAGACTCTTCTTGCTCTCGTACTTGTTGCGTGGCATCTTGTACCAATTTTAACTGACGTTTCAAGCCATCGTATCGCCTTCGAAGTGTTTCCAAGCGTCGTTCAGTGCATAAAATAAAATATTCCACCAAGCCGGGAGTGTCATAAATCCATTGCACTCGTAGTCGAATGGACCCGCGAATTCTTTCCAGAGGATCCTTGCTGATGCCACTTTGTCCAATATTTCCCACTAGCGGATACCAACCAACATGTTCTCTTTGGTCTTTTACATTACGCAGGTGAATATGGGCTGAACGTGCAACGAGGATAGAGTGCCATTAAATATTTGCTGAACATTCACCACGGAATTTACTTGAAATGGTCACATCGAACATACCTTGACCCAGAAATTTGTTCCTTCCGATTTCTGCGCTCTTCAGTACACACAGGATTGAAACCCTACGCAATTCTCTAGGATCAGATGTTGTCACGGGGACATCGAAAACAAATGATTGATCCGACCACTGTGGTGATAGTGTTTTCTGAACGTAATAAGTGGTCCTTGTGGGATTGTTTGCAAAAGAACCAACGCGCCTCTTTTTCGTTGCACATATAAGCCCAACTTTTGCGTAAGGATTCGAAATACCATTCAAGTCTGAAGACCTTAAGCCAGTAGCCTCCAACACTTCTACAACGACTTGATTGCGCTTCGTAATGAAGCGACCTATCACACAGTGTTCGGATGAGTGAGCAAAATTGCGAAATCAGTGATGGCAAAACCGGCGAAACTAACCTTCATCGTAATCCACCAGTTCTTGTAACTTATATTCAATTGAATCTGAATTTGCCCTCCGATGGATATTTTCTGCAACATCATGATCATTCGGAACGCCAGTGCCTTCAGCAATTTTCGTCAAGGAATCTCTGCCAATTGTCAGTGATGTCATAGTTTCTTTCAGGGCACTTATTTCTTTTCTGGTGTTCGAAAGCAACCCAATTTCTTTCCTGGTGTTTGCAAGATGGCAACGTACTATGGTTTCATTTGTCGCTTGCGCTCCAATCACATCATCAGAAACAATAAGCACTCTCGTCGCTCCTTCTGTATCGACTTGGCAGACGAGAGACCTTTCTATCTTGAGGTTCGAAGTATCATGCCTGATGTCACTCTGTACAGGGCACGGAAGCTTGTCCCTGTATCCAATTTCATCCAATTTAACTGTCTTAGTCATACCGAAATAGCCCGCTTCTTCACACTTGATGAATTGGTAAGATAAATATGGCAAGGCTGACCGAAACGCACTTTTTCTATCACGACTCCTGGCGGATTCACCGAGAGCTCCCATTGCACCACCTCCTCGTCTATTCATTTCATCCTCATTCCAATCACCCATTCCGACTCGCACTGAGAGTTTTTTTGCCTTCATCGGCTCTTCCCATGTGTATGCAGCCGACTCGCCAGGAGCCAAACATCGCCATGGATGCGAATCACATGATCTCTGCCGATAATAAATCTAGGATTAATCGCAATCAAGTAGCTGAGCTTGCAGTATGAACAAAATGAGTCAACGTCAACATAATCACTTACCCGCCAATGCAGTGATCTATTGATGATTCGATGGGGTGGATCTGTTGGGTCCGGCGCTCTTAAGAAGACAAAGACTGACTGGAAGAGAAATTTCATGTCGACTAATACCTCGTCTGAACAGGCGCCCTGCTTGGAAGATGATGCGTGATCGATCTCCTGTACCATTTCACTCTTCAAGACTTCGCTTATGTTAGGATTCTTGCCAATTGGTTTGACAGCATTTTTCGACACGGCTGAGTGACGTAAACGCCTCAACCGCTCTTCTTGAGTGAGGAATGTAAGAGTAACAATATTATCAGCTGACGAGTTTTTATCTTCAGTCCTCTGAATGCGCTTTTTCTTCTTGCTCATCATGAGCTGCAACTGTAATGGCCTTGGCGATCGGTTGGCGCTACCGTCCCGAAATTCATTGGCGGCAGCGAGACGGCTTTTCATGTATTTCATAGCCTCGTCGAAAGTCAGAGAATCGACTGGAGTGGCATCAATCATTATCATTTCGTCACCAACAGCAATGTCAGTAAAATTGCTGGCGTACGACCCAGGTTTTATTCCTTTGACAATCAGTGAGCGTTCACTTCCCCAGGGTTCCGTTTCAAACCAAACCCCAAGCTCACCACTCCAATGATCAGGCTGGTCTGTCGATGGGATCGATACAGAATAGACTGGCGCACCTCGGGAACTGACATGAGGGAGCATCCGAAGATCCCTTGCCGGGCTAATTGTCAAGATATATTCTCCTGGAATGTCTGCTGCAAAACTGGGCGAGAGGTAAAAGTTGGGTCCAAAATCAATTCTAAGCGATCTTTCCAATCTAGTATCCGGCAAATGGAAAGCGACCAGTTCTGATGGACGAACAGTTGCTATGTAACATGCATCACGATGCGCAGTTGTGTGGGGATCCATACCAATCTCGTCCTCACACCCAATCAACGTAGGCGATCCAAACAGAAGCTCATATTGATTAATGATGCCATGGAACCTCTCCTGAGAGTCTGCGAACGCCCACTTCTGTGATTCAGTTATATCTTTATATGAATGTTCCACAGGCAAATTAGGATGCAGTATGGAATTGTCTTGCCATAGACGCTGCAAAAACAGAATGCATTGAGAAAAGACGTAGTGAGGTCAATTTCCGAGCGCTGCATTGCGAGACAAATAGTTAACTTACAATCGGCCGAAATAATTGATTTACAACGATGTAGCGTGGGCAGATTCTGACGATCTTCGTGTAATTAGAAAGACGTCCCGGAGCAATGCTGACAGACACGGACACTTCTAGTCCACGGCCATCCTTGCAGTGCATTCTGCGATGAAGAGGATAGAAACAACTTACTCAGACCACACGGGGTGTGACACAATTTAGACAGAACTAAATCCTACACTTACCCGACAATTTGCGTCACACCAACAGATTCGAGGCTGAATCCGGACGACCAATCGGAAGTATAACGTGACCTTGCTTCAGTTGTGTCAGACAACTGAATACACAACCGTGGGGACCCGCCAAGTGAAATGACATCATGAAAGTTGAACATGAAAGCAAGTTTTGATAACACATGAAGAGGCACATCATTGCTGATTAAGGCAGCAATGTGCGCTGGCTTCGCACTATTGCAATCCGAGTCTCGCTTCAACAATGACAATGCGCCAGGCTGTCCAGAGAATATCGTGTCAAGCGAGTCTAAACAAGATTCCGAGACCAGGCAGTCATCTTCGTCAACGCGAGAGCGGTACCCTCCATCAACTGGCTTGGACCCATCCTTTTCTGGGCTCAAAACAGTGCCTGCCACGTATTGAACGGACTTTTCTTGTCTGTATCGAAGCGAGTGCTCTGTTGTGTTGACCTGCAACGAGGAATCAAGGATTAATGAGGCGCGAAACAAATGAAAATAAATGACGATTCATGCTTACAATCCAAAATGGCGAGTATACGGAAACATGCCGTTGACCACCACTCCCAAGAATGTTTTCAATATGCAACGTAAGCCGCTGGCCAAGACTGTCGATGACACACAATTCCGATGCAATGTCTTCGACTCCAAATCCGTCACCACGTCGTGGTAAGTTTCCCCCAGAACTTTCAATATTGTCATTCTCGCTGCTGAAGCCCAACTGTCCAACCTTTCGGGTGCCGTCGTTTTGCTTTGTATTTCGGCCAGTCTTAACCACAGCTACCCGCTTCGCACCTCGATAATCTTTCGACTCTGTAATGGTAGTAATAGTTTTTTTCACTCGATCTTTCGATGTTTTCATAGCTCCTTGGATAGAATTCCATCCAGCTTTCCCGCCCCCTCCACCATGATGAATTAATGCACCATCCCCGACAGCAGTCTTACAGAATCCTAAATTGACGAGAAGTGAAATCGGAGCGTCTAAGCCAACAGTATAAACAGAAACCCGCTCACCCGCTTCAAGGCATCCCCACCAAAGTACATTTCTCTTCGATGCGTGCATTAGTTCGAATCTTGCCCGTTCAGGCAAAAGATTTTCAAGAATGAACGGAGGATGAATCACTAGAGAGTAAGCAATCGGTGAATGAACTTCGGTTTTCTCGGGAGAATTGCCCCATGAGAAGATATTCTTTGTGGCCTTCATTACTTTCCCCGTCCTAACTGAAGTCATTTCATCACCAGTGCATGCAATCTCCGGATTCACAGTTTCGGCTTTACTAAAGGGACTTTTTTTCACTTCAACAACATAACAAAATGGCCTGCTTGAACGGCACTTCTTATCATCAAAGGTGGGGCAAGAGACTTCTATCCCACTAGCAACTTGATTCGCAATACCCGGATTGCAATCAGAATCCTTAAATATTACCGAGGATTCATGCAAGATTTTTGCAAGTTGGATTGGTCGCGAAGGGAACCCAATTGTTAATGAGTCAATGCCTCCTGCATCAGGACTTAGCGGCTCATCGCTTATATCACCACCAGAAGCTTGGTCTGGTCTTATCCATATGCTACCGAGATGATTCCCATGCAGATGTAGTGCGCTCTCTAGAAGCAGGAAGGATATGTTGTGCGTTTCGTCGGGGTAGATCTTTTCTGTCGCAAAGATGTTCTCATCACATTGCTCGGATTCATGCCCAATCGAATCAAGTTTGCCCTTGTAAGGGAAGATAGGAGAACGGCGGGGATCGGGATCGCTTGCTAAAAAGTGTATCCGTTAATGCAGCATGAGTGAGAAAATATAGTACAATATGTGGATAACCAAAACTCACCGACAAAAATAGGGTGATTGGTTTTATTGATGATTTCAAAGGGACTTTTGATGGAAAGTCTCCGGCCACCATTGACTGAGCTAATCTCTGTCAGAATTTGGAGCGCATTTCTAAGCCTCCAGTCTTCACATATTTTCGCCTCAACGACTGATGAGCGAGGGTATAATTGGACAAAATGCTTCCCCGGTTTGTCGAGTGAAATCTTGCGAACCCATCGAAATCCGGGTACTTGCAAATCGATTTTTAGATCGATCACTATCTTGACTCTCTCGTGATTGGACGATATGTTTTGATCACCTTTGAATGGAAGTTCCAGCGACTGAAGATTATTATTCACAGTCTCAGTGGCCGGAAAACTCAGCGGCATTAGATGCGAATGATCTAGGTATGAAATGGTTGCAGTGGTCGATTTTCCAGCGGACTGCGTGTGAACTCGCACCCGCTCGCCAGTAATGTTCTTCAGAGAGAACGCAACCCTTTCGTCTTCGTACAAGTGCTCGGCAGGACGATGACGGAACGTAAGATTGTTAACGCGATCATATGCCGTGAGGCTTTTTGCGATTCCCGAGTCTACGCTGCGCCGTTTAGTAAGTGCGTCCCTAGCATTTGCTGCCCGAGAAAGCTCCATCGTCTTCACTGCATCATCAATTGTTTCTTATCGACAAAAGTAAAATAATTTCATGAGAGGTACATCCGCGTGATCACCGCCCAATGAATACCCAGTAATCGCGAGTACTTACCAATTACAGCACTAGTGACATTGATGTGCAAGGGACAGTCAGCGTTAAAAGTTATTCCCTTTCCGCGCGCGGTCGTCCTTTCATACATAACCAAACATTTGAACGGTTCAACGAGAGGCTCCCAATTCCTTGTTAGCCCTAATTTGAAGTAGTCAACGAAAAATGTCGTCTTAAAGTTGATTTGAAAGTGAGACTCCACTCTAGAAACCGAGACAAGAAGGAAATTGTTTCTTACCTCCATGCTAATTTGAAAGTCAATTCGGCTATCCTTTTCTTTGGATGTTTTTTGGATGTCTTCTAGTTGCGATGCATTCAAAAACAGTGACGATAAGCAAGCAGACAGAAATGGCCGATGCATTCCCATCACGGGGTCACATATTACACACTTGATTCCTTCGATGTGAGATGTAATGCTGAATTGATTATCGGATGCCAAACCATCCTTTCCAGAAATCTGCGATGCTTTATCACTAGTGGCTGATTCATCTTGCTGAAAGGGTCCAGGAAAAGCAGTCAGTAGTTCCAATGCGAGTTTCATGTATTCGACGCTGAAGTAAATACTACCTTCATGGTGGCCCATGTGACGAGTCGGAACAACAAATGGCTTGCATACCGAAGGATAGGGAACAGAAAAAGCTTGCATCGTAGCATTCAAGCACTCGATTCCATCCAATGCACGACGATCAAAATGCTGTGGGATCAATGGTACACGCAGCGAAAATTTTGTGTAATTGGAGCTTGCGTTGAAATCATACCGCAGGCTGAACGACATCTCATCAACCAGCGTCTTTACGCCACAACTACTCAGCGAGCCGGAAATATGACGGAGTCCTCTACTCGTCGACGGACTCATGTACTCGCTCATCGCAATAATCCCGAGATCATTCGCAACCATTTCTTGAGACGAATAACTGGTCCCAACCGAAATGTAACGGTAAATAATGCCCCCTGCCTCAAACATAATGCAAGCGTCCGTAGATAAAGATGATGGGATGATCAGATGAGGATTGATCAGAAACAGGCGAAAATCAATGCTGCGGTAACTGCTGTCAGTATCATTCAGGTAGTCCTCAGCATCGCCCCTAGTATTGCGGAACACCAGCTCTGCGTCGAATGCGGGGTGCCCATATTCACTTTGTTTGAAATAAAGTCCAAAGTAATCCAGCAATATCCACATAGGGCTCAAGTCATTTAGCGTTGCTTCGGCCATGTCAACACCAAGATTGATCATACAGCGCATATCAGGGGTTAAAAATATAGTTGTCTGAAACGCAAGTGGCAACCCGTGAATCAAAGTGTGGCAACCACAGTCAAGGCCCCAATTGAGATCAACAAACGAAGATCGACCATCATGGCTTTCCGTGAATATCCCTTTCTCAAAATTTGCTTCATTATGCCGCCCATCCAAGACATGAAATGATGTTGCACCAATTGCTATTCGTTGGAGATAGTCTTCGTCAGTGGTAATTCTGCAGACCACACTACCGAGTGCAACAGATATGAAATTGCAGCTAGTTACATCTTCTGAGTGATCTCCCGGCGGATGCATCATTGACATACTTAAAGGAACTTTCGCAAAATAATCCCGTCGGTCAAACAAGCATTGCCAGCTGAGCTTTGATAGACAAATCGCCATTTCATAGGTTGCAGTCTTAGCACTACCGCGAATTAGCCTTTCGACGAACTCATTGGTTCCGTACTCTGGCCAATCTGTTGGAGGACTGGGGTCAGAAGACGATTTCTCCACAACGTCGATTTCGAATGGGAAAATTACGGGAAGTTCTTTGTTGTTAGCAAACCATACCGACAGCAATAAATAGAGCTGCGACATGCGCATCGCAACATAAATACCCCCCGAGTTACAATGGTCGACATCCTCGATTAATAAACGGAGCATTGGTGCATAGTCCACCTTGATTCCCAGATTAAACGGTTCCTTTGTAACCATTTCCCATGATCTCGACTGTATATCCTCAGCCATTGACTCGCTTATTTCGCCGCAGACGGAGAACAGCGGTCTTCCATGTTTTGCCCTGCCTGTATTTCGCACATTTGCAAGGAATGATGGCATGTGAACTTTCAGAGGGGAAAAGTGGCGCTTGTTCAGCCCTGTGAATATTTGAGCATTCCGTACACTGATCACAAATCTTGGTATTAATGCCGCTGCATCTTCGTCAATGCAATCAAAAAAGAACTCAGAACTCGATGAGGTAGCATAGTGTTGTTTCCCCTGAAATTGACATGCAACATCTTCCGAGAAGGAGTAATCGTTAATAGACCACGTATCAGCAGCTTGTTCGTGTGTCAACGAGAACTTCTCAACCTCAATTCCAACTGTGTCAACGCTAGTGCTCTCTCGAGGGAGAATTATTGAAGAGTGAGCGATGATCAGATTGAACCTGGAGGGCGCCGCTTCTTTGTCACCATCCTCCTTCTCAAATTCAAGCAGGCTTAAAAGAAATCCAAAGCCATACTTCGGAGATGAGAAATACTGTGCAACATCGTTAAGAAGTTGTCGAAGCAGAGTGATTCTTACTCCGTCCAAGTCGATCATAAAGTCATGAGGACTTGATTCATGAGTACGTTGAGCAGTCACCCTCAATGCATAATTAGCATGAAAATCTTCTCTCTCAGCGGAAGAATACGTAGAAATTATGTTTGGATATGATGATGCGCATACACAATCAAGGGAGACTGCTCCAGCTCGAAACGAAATCGGTGTTACAGTCCAACTTCCAATTGGTGACTTTTCAAGGACAATATGCTGCAATCGACACTCGACGAATGGGATGAGATTGTCGGTGAGGACCAGTGCGAGGGAGGATACGTTCCCATCAACGACGGCTTCAAATTTAGACCTTGAGCGGTGATGACTTGAACTCAAGGCAGGCCCACCAATAGCACTCGAGATTGCTCTCATCGGCATCAAGCATGTTTTTATGAGGTCGAAGTACACGTCCGGGTTAAATGTCGAATCGATACAATCTGCCTCAAAAGAAATTTCATAACTGCCAGTGCTGCTCTCTCGCAACAAAATTGTCAGTGCTACATCATTGCCATCGGATGCTGTAGGCATTCGAGAGGGTTTTGTATTGTTGCTATTCCGATGAACATAGAGTAAACTGTCTTGCCTGCTTCGAACCCGGAGTGATTCGGCACTTGCTCGCAACATTTTTCCACGATCGATCACCGAAATTGAGATTGATTCAACATCAAGAGCTAGCTGAGAGTTTGATTGGGTGGGCATCATGTCACCGAATTCAGCTACGGTCATACGGGTAACATTCTTCACAATTTGATCCAAAGCCTCGGACAAAATTTCAGGCCTTATACCAAGGAGCGGCTTTCCGTTAATCCCGCCCCCCCCCCCCCTGCGATGGCTAGTAGAAGAGCAGAAAAAGTTCCCAGCTTCCCTCTTGAAGTTCGCTGCAGCGGACTCAATGCACTTCCTTGCCAATGGGTCTGGGATTCCCAAAACACTGAGCTTCTCTAAGAATAACCGCGAAATACATGCCATCGCATTCGGGCATGGATAATCAAAATCCATGCAAGTCAAATGATTGACGAATGCAGCAACAGCGACTTTAAGTCTGTCATGAACTAATGAACCATCAGCAGGGCATTCTTCGTCATTCTCAGGAACAAGAGAGATCCCAATTGATTCAATAGACACTTTAGTTACCGTCCAACCATTTTCCGAAATGGCTGGTGAGGTAGATGCGGGCCGCCCGTTCATTTTTCTCGACATGGAAGTAGAAAGGGATTGAAGAAGGAAGATTTGACGAGGCGAAAACGAGCTGCGGACGTGACCCACTGACAACTTTACTTCCAATCTCGGGGAGAAGAAATCGGCAGTGCCACTGGTTGAAGTGTGGGAGGTAGCACTGGACGTGAAATCGCGATCCTGCTGCTGTATTGACGCATTCGTCGTGGATAGAGGATCAATCACGACAGAAATCGAGAGACGCGTAATATCTGCTGAGCACTTTTGAGCTTTGTCGCGCTTGCCTCTTCGCCTTGTCGATGTCGTCGCGTCTGAACAAACCGAAGTTCCGTGACCTTCTGGACATGCCTGTCCACCGTTCGAGAATATGTCATAATGGCTTTGCCCCACAAAAGAAATATGAACTTGCGTTACAGTGATGGAAAGCGAGCCAAAGAGACGCCAAATAAGAGACTTGATTGTAGATGATATATAATTTTCCATTCTGGAGAGGTATGATGTTCTCATAGGTGATGATGTCGTGTCTGCCTCCGATGTCAATGACGTCTTGATTCCATTCTCCATCGAAGTGCTCTTTAAGGAATTGAGCCCATTCACCAAAGAAGGCGGGAAAGGATCCACTCCTGCCCGTAACCTCCGTTCGGCTGTTTGTAAGATACGATTCTTCTCTTCTCGTATTTTATCTCGCAGTTGATCTTCGAGCGTTGATAATGATGATATGCTCCCCGACGAATTTGTATCAGTCTGGTCCTGCGGTTTCGGTTGACGCTGCTTCTGCCATGTATGTATTAGTGGATCATGATGCATAACATCGCACCCCAGCTGTAACTGCACCCCCTGAATGTGAATTTTGGTGAACCCCGAAGACGAGGAGAGTGCTGCTGGTTCATCCTCTGCCACCCCCCCCAACACTTTGCGTTCTGCTTCATCATCAACAACTTCGTCTTCGTCTACTTCTTGCTGATCCTTTCCCTCATCAGTCCGATAAGAAGCAGAGTATGCAGATTCAACCAGAAGTTCTTTCCACGGTATTTGAATTTTCACAGAGTCGATATTCCCCCGGATGAGTTTCCATCTAATAATTGAAGCTGTGCCATCAGCAGATGAATCGCCGTCATGACCATCACTATCATTGTTGAGAAATTGCTCCAATGCCTCTGGGCGCAGTTCCACATTATTCAATTCTACATAGCCAGACCATAATCCTACCGATAGGGGCTGTGACGAGGACGACGACGACGAATCGCCACCGTCATTCTCTAATTTAATGTACGGTGACAGCAATGCCGCGGCCCATTCAGATAGACGTTTCGAGGGATTGTAGTATCGCGACATTATGTATTATGTGGGTGTGTATTATTTCTCGCGTAGAGGTGGATAGGCGAGGATGTAGGTTGACCCCAACACCAAAATATCAATTTGTCGGGACGGGGGATCTATTGCCATTTGCCATTGCCTATTCCCAACCCGTAGTAGACTGAAAATCTCATAGTCGGCGGCGGCGGTCGGTGGTCAGTGGATGCAATCAACGAACAGTGCATGATGATGCAGCAAGAATTTGGCAGTTCCCGCCATTTTCCATCTTTGCCACAATACAAAATGAATATCTTCGCCAAAAGCCTATTTTCTTCGCCAAATTGCATTCCCGCTATTCACCAAATTGTTTCCCGCCATTTGTTCGCCAAATTTTCGCTCTCGTTTTGGCGGGAACATCCGCCATCGTATCCGTAGGTATCCGTCCACCGACCATCCACCGAAAAACAACCACATGACGATTGACGACGACGAGCCGCCAGCCGCCGCCGACGATGATGGGGTTGGAGGATGCACCGCAGTAGAATAATCCACAATGAGATATTCCTCCGTCTTGCTATTCATAACGATGCCATTTTTCTCAACGTCTACGATGGGGTTCTATCCCAATAGGGGTAATCCATCACTTGCATTTCGATGGCTGCGGCGGCTGCATAGGCATAGGCATATGGAGGGGGCAATGTCTTCGTCTCGATCGAACAATAATTATGCCACCTCATCCTCCTTTCAAATCATGTCGAGCAGAATCAGACCACCTAGACGAAGGAACACTCCTCCACCGCCAATACCACTGATTCGCCACTCAGATCAGCGCTCCATTCAATTAAGCTCAACTCGCTTCCATGAGAATGCCAATGCCGTCACGATGACGACAACGACCAGCAATCAAGAACTACCAATATCAACCAACGACAAAGATGACGAACTCTTAGATCCATATGATATCTTACGCAAGATGCAAAATTTATTAAATTCGAAAGACATTCCTACCATTCCATTTCCGACACACTTCTCACCGACATCCCTCGAACAATTTCACAAATGTCCCCAAGCCTTCTTCTTCCTGTACATTCTCAAACTCACACCAGATCCACCCATGACACCAGAATTGGCTCGGGGTATCTTGTGTCACACCGCATTAGAGGAGATTTTTGATCTATCTCCCGCGGATAGAAATCTAATTAATTTGGAGAACTTGTTTCGTAGGGCATGGAAGAAGGTGCGGGGTGAGCGGGAGGATGTGAACGGCCATGGTGTCGTCGCGCCAGATGATGACCAGAGGAATTACAATAGCAAGGAGATGACTCAATATGATTCTCTCTTTCGGAAACAAGTTGACAACAATGCCGATGATGAGAAGACGGGTGCAATATATGATATCGAGTCTGAAACCAACTGGGGAGAATCATCGCTGCGTCTACTGAAAAATTATATGGAATTGGAAGATCCGAGTCAACAAAATCCCTTGATGAGAGAAATGTGGGTCCATGCTCGTTTTCCATTGGCTGGGAATTCGCATGAGCATCATGCAAACGATGACTTCATTATCAAGGGCAAAATTGATCGCATTGATATTCTACCGAGTACTCCTACTACCTCAGCGGAGCGGTTACATTTACAAATTATTGATTACAAGACGGGGAAGAAACCATGGTTCAAATACAGTCAGAGCGTGAATGATCGAATATTTCAGGATCAGTTTTGGAAGTTGAAAGTATATGCGCTAATATTTTGGAAGATGATTATTCAAACTGAGGATGTTGCATCATCGGTGGAGAACGGAGCAGTACAGCAAAAAGATCAGTACAAGTATCGCTTGTCATGGGAACTTCAACAACGATTAACAAATGCCATGGACAACGTTCGAATCGGCGACACAGGATGGAGCAACATGTTAGAACTCAATTCTCTTCGCCTCATTCATCTCACTTCCCATTTGGATGATGCTTCCGTGAACAATTCCGTGAATGCAATGAATGACAAAGGCATTATTGGCAAAGCTACGTACCTAGACTATGCACTTGATGCTCCATCAGAATTCGAACGTGTTATTCTTGATCAAACAGAGCGAGAGGTGCAGGCAATCGTCCGTGGAGTTAAGAAGCTCGTAGATGCACAGTCACCACACGCATTCAAGCATTGTGATTGGAGGTATTGCTCTTGTCATGAGTTTCGGAGGAGGTTCCGTCCCGGCAGTGTGTTTATCTCTCCTGATTATTCATAACAATGCAATAAGCAACAATAATGCTAAGAAAGTGTAGGCTTGACCTACCGCCACTCAAGCAACAACCAACAACTTGTTCTATTGCCATTACTTGTATGTGTGTGAACGGCCGTCATTATTTTATGTTCCACGTGTTTCTTCCCGCCAATATCTATTGCTGCCCGTCTATCTACACACTTACCCCAAAATCTCATGCCTTTTTCTTCCCGCTAGATCTTGTGCCCAGCCGCCCAGATACCAGATATGGTACCAGATACTGCCACCACTCGGCAAACAACAAACAACCTCGACATTGCGTTGACGATCTTCATCCTATTACTATTACTTTCACGACCACCAACTGGGCGGCTCTCCTGCTTGTCGACAAGGCGGGAGACAATAGACGATGGCGGCGCATGATTGTAGTGAGAGTAGCGAAACCAGCGGCGATCGCACCCTGCCACTGGCATCAGGGCCGAAATTTCATGTCAATGAACGAGTGCTAGTTACTGACCTGTTGCGAGGCATTGCCTCCGAACATGATCTGCCTCCTCTCTATGAAGCAATTTCTCGAAAATGTGGTTTGAAATGTGTGGATCTGACCACTGGAAGAATATTGCTACCCAAACGAAAAAAGGGTGGGGGGCATCTTCACAATCCTAGTGATGACGGTGGGATGAAGCAATGGTGCCATCTCATTCATTATCAAGGTTGGAACTCCCGGCATGATCGATGGATGTGCGAGTCTGAAATTTTTCGAGATACTCCAGAGAATCGGATGCGTGTGGAAGTCGAGGGCGGCAAGGATGTTCGACCGCTTCAGAAATTGAAGGAGGGCAAGGAAAACAATAAGAAGAAAAGGGATAGACCCAAAGAAATCAAGGGCGATGTCGACACGGAGAAGTTGTATGAGTCCAACTTGCGGATCGTTCGGAGGGCGTGCTCACTGCCATTCACACTGCAAACAATATTGGTAGACGACATGGAAAGAATCACTAAGAAAGTCTATCCTCCTCCAACATTTAATAACAATTATTCCGATTGGAGTTCGGTGGGGAGGAAGGCAATCACAATGCTGCTCATTATACCTACCGAATTCAGTATCATTGATGTCATGAGAGAATACATCAAAGATCGAAAAAAGTTTGATAGGGAAGAATTATCCAGCGAGCGAAAACTGCAACAAGTGGAAGATGACGCAAGAAAGGTTACTCAGCAGAAAACTCCCTCCGCCAATGACTCCAATAACGTGGCACACAGTGAGCTTCCAGATGAGACCAAAGACGGCAAAAAATCTTCAACTCTATCGGGAATACTGAAACTAAAAAAGAAGAAGCGGAAGCAGTTCGCTTCGTCTATCATTTCTCTGGTTGATGTTTCACTTCCACGGTTTTTACTTTACAGAGAAGAGGGAGAACAATATGCACAAGTCTTCGGAGAGGGACGAGATATCAGCGCCCAAACAGAGAACAGTGTCGACGACAATGATAATGGAGACTCAATTCGCAAAGAATCAGAAAGCAATCACAAACGTCCCAGTGGAGTGTACGGGGCAGAGCATCTGTTGAGATTCATAATCAAATTGCCATTCCTAATGTCGCAGTACGATCAGAAAAAGACGGCTTCGGCAATAATCCCGGGCATTGATGAAGGAGATCCTGCAAATACCTACATATTGGCATCCGAAGATCTTGCTAGAGATTTTGCGAACCATCTTTTGGAGCTTGTTGTATTTCTGCAGAAGAATTTGCATACCTTCAAAGGGAAATACTACGCTGTGGACCGACACAATTAATGATGTAGTAGCAATTCCTCCTAATGC
>JALLBK010000044.1:0-65471 GCA_036940085.1 Discostella pseudostelligera
CTGGATTAACGAGTTGTCACTGCATCCACCGCCACGAAGTCAATGGCTACGGATTACCCCTCATCCATGAACTCGTCGACGGTACACCATCAAATCTTTTTAAACCAATCCTCCTCCGCCCAGTAGCATACCACTGAAATAATGAGCTCTGCTTTCACGCTTGCGCGGCGTCTTGTCGCCAACAAGGTATGTGCGGCGATTTTGGGGGAAGATCGCATGGTTGATGATGTGACACGTGCTATGTGATACCATCATCTCTGCAGGCACAGATGTTGCGAGGGTTCGCTGCTTGATGATGCGATATCTCTGCCGTCTTTGTTGCTAACTTGTTCACAAATCTCCCCTCATCCGTTGATTTGGCAACAGGCAACTTCATCGAATGCATCTCTGTTTGCATCCACTGCCACGCGGGCAATCTCCACCCAACCGTTCGCTCCAGGACATGCACGGACTTCGGACTCATGTTTCTTTGCCATGGCGGCCGCTGCCACGGCCGTCCTTACCACGACGAGCGTAGGAGCTGTTGTTGTTAATTGTGAAAGAGAGGGGGTAGTGCGCGATCCGAAGACTGCGTATGGTCTCCATGCCGAGAATGCAGTGAAGATGGAGCTGAAACGTAGGATGACAGAGTTGCAGGGTGAGCCATCAACGAAGGTATTGGAGCCGCTTGACGAGGATATGCCACTTGAGCTTGAGACATCTGCGGTGGTGGTAGAGGAGATCGAACCGGTATCCATCAAAGCGACAAGTCCAGCACCAGCACCATCTTCTCCCGCCGATCCAATGGCCGAACCCAGCACTCTCATGACCCCCGAAGAGGCACGTCTTGAGGCTGCTACCCTCAAAGCCAAAAAACACGGAGGTGGCCTCAAACTCTTCAGCGGCAACGGCAACATGACCCTGTCATTGGAAATTGCCAAGTTGTTGGGAGTCAACCTCGGCAGAGCCACCGTTAGCAGCTTCGCAGATGGTGAAATCAACGTTATGATTCATGAGAATGTCCGGGGGAAGGATGTTTACATTATCCAGCCTACGTGTACTCCCGTGAACAACAATCTGATGGAGCTGCTACTTATGGTGTCATGTCTTAATAGGGCATCTGCGCGTCGTGTTACCGTCGTTATCCCGTACTACGGATATGCGAGGCAAGATCGTAAAATGGCCGCACGGGTTCCCATTTCGGCTGCTGATGTTGCGCGTCTACTAGAGTCGATGGGCGTAGATCGAGTAATTGCAGTGGATTTGCACTGTGGTCAGATTCAGGGTTTCTTTGGACCGCGTGTTCCCGTGGATAATTTGGAGGGAGGCATTGTAGGTGTGGATCATTTTGGGGGGAAAGATTTGCACAATCCCGTGATTGTTAGTCCGGATGCTGGGGGAGTGTACCGTGCGAAGAAGTTTAAGGAGCTACTCGCGTACAAGTATGGTTGGGAGGATATTGGCATTGCCATGATTATTAAGCAGCGTGCGCGTGCCGGTTCTGTCGATCAAATGGATCTCGTAGGCGATGTCAAAGATTGTGATTGCATCATCGTCGATGATATGATTGATACTGCTGGTACACTGTGCAAAGCTGCCGATGTTCTTAAGGCTCAGGGAGCCCGTCGTGTGTTTGCATTTGCATCTCACGGCTTACTGTCAGGACCTGGAAATGAAAGGATCGCCAACTCTAATCTGGAGGAGTGTGTTATTTTGAATACTATCCCCAGCACTCCGCAGCGAGTTGCGAATGAGAAACTTGTGGAGCTCAGTGTGGCACCGTTGCTTGCACAGACCATTTTCAATATTCATGCCAAGAGAAGTATTTCGGCTCTCTTTAAATAATATCCTAAGTATTGGTATGTGGGGGTTCACATGCCATCTGTCAAGGGGAAGGTACGAGAAGAGTGAAGCAACGAAGAATTTGGTAACTAACACCAGACACTAAGAGAGAATATTGCATTGTTCTACTCTTCATTGTGATGATAGTTGCACCGCGCAGGCACCAACCGATGCAGACCACAGACTCTGGAGAGGTGGCCCTCGCACCGCTGTTTAAAATTTTCAAGCGCACGGACTCCAAATTTGAAACNTGGAGAGGTGGCCCTCGCACCGCTGTTTAAAATTTTCAAGCGCACGGACTCCAAATTTGAAACTCAGTTTCGATTGACTTCACATTTCGTCGACTGGGTAACAGTCACCGCAGAGATCAAAACGATGGCCGAGGAAGGAACTGCGGTCGCTTTGAAAGGCGTGAGTATTACGGCGGCGGAAAAATGCATCAAGGCTAAAGAAATGCTCGTTGGCGTCGATATGCCACAGGACTACTCATTTCCTTCGGATGAAGTTGCAGCAGTTCTGATTGGGGCTGACTCGAACATCGCTACTGCAGCAAAACCCGTCTCATCGGCAACTGCACACGCCTGGGTGTCACCAAACAAGAGCGACGAGGTACCTTCGTCGGAGGAAAGTTCTCCCACTTGCGATGATTTGAAAATCAATGAGAAGGAACTTGCTGAATCTGGAATCAATGCGAACTTGAATGCTGAGTTTGATGGCGAATTCGAAACAACCGAATCTGTGGAAGCATCCGATCCAGACTTGTCAATTATTGGTAAGCGCTTGGAAGTTCAAAATCTTGTTGGCAATAGCAACGTCGAGGCTGTCCTTGATGCGACGGGTAAAGACTTCATCAGGATTGTTCACGGAGAGAAAGCAGTGATGATGGTTTTGCCTTCGGTGGTGAGAATTTTCCAAACGTTCAGTGTATGGCCGCCCACATTAATCTAACTCACTCGTTCGTTCCTCCATGGCCGCGTACATTATTCTCACGCGCTCGTTCGTTCCTCAGGGGTACCCGTTGGGCTCCGCCCTCGATTTTGCTGAGGCTTTGGCCGCATCACTTGACATCACGGATAACATTGTTGGCCTAAGGACTTCAGCCCTTGCGTTCAATAGCCAATCATCGGTTTTCAAGTACCATGGCGAATGCATCCTTCCATTTTCTGCTCTCGTGTCTGGTGAACTAGCGAAAATGATCGACAGCTCAGACTTATCGGACGGCATTCCATCCTTCGCGCTTATTACATCAAGCTTCGATTCCTACCTCACTAATAGCTACCAAGTAGGTTCTGTTGAGTCTGTGGAAGCATTGTCATCCAAAGAGGAATCATCAGTTGGCTCCGTGAACGATGGTCCTAGCTATGCTAAGGCATTTCTTCAATTGATGGAGGAGTCTGGCGATTTTACTCCATTTGAGAAGAATGCTCTATTGAAGTTTGGCATTGGACATGCTGAGAATGGGAACATTCTATATCGATCTAGTTTCCGTGTAGCGTAAGTGCTCCTGACTTCGTGTTCATGGAATTCGACATCGCATCTGACCACTCAACCAAACATCCTGCCTTGAATAGGGTGTTTACGGGCAGTAAGTCGTACTTCATTCGAGGACTCAAGGCAATTGCAAATATTCTTCTGAACTCTTCGCCCGAGGTCAACAAGAGCAACGAATACAACACCGACTATCCAACGAAGACATCAATGACAATCTTTGGCATCACGGATTTCGTCATCTCCGCTGAAGAACTCTATGATTCAAATGATCTCTCCGAACAGGAGTATGTCACTCTGCTTGATGCAATAATCGTTGGACACGCCTCAGTTCGGGCTTTGTTTGATTTATACCACAACCCCGACTTCCTTCTCGCTTGTGACTCGAACGAGGATATTCAGTCGAGTCTATGTTTGCGAGACCTCTTCCATCTCGGTAAGAAGCTCGAGCCTTTGCAGCCGCAGCCAGAGACCGACGACGGCTTACTCAAATGGGCCATCAAGACCGGCATCCACAACTTTTCTGCCGACGTTCCTGAATTGTCTCAGGAGTTCATCAATATTATCTTCCACATGTTCAGCAGTGGCGACGAAATGGTTCTTGCAGCATGCGAGAAGTTTGTCGAGACAGGAGATACTGGGTTTGTAAGTGAAATGATTCTCCGAGAATGGAACATTTACTGCCGCAATAACACCGTTAGGGAAGAAGATTGCATCTCTTCCCCAAAACTAGTCCAGCAGGAGACCTCCGAATGTGCTGAAGTTCCCAACTGTCTGTTAACCGCCGTTGCCTGTTTGGTTGACGAGGACGAGATGGCGAACGATGAAGCAGTTGCCCTCATTGCATCGTACTTGCAAGGCGATCAGCTCTTGCACGAAGTCTATGGCCGTTTCATTGAGTTTGGGAATGTAGACGACTTCCTCATGATGGTGAGTTCTCCAGTTCTTGTTGCAAGAGCTACTGACTACCTAAAGGGGGTTAACTCATTCAACTTGTATTTCCGGGATATCTCTTTTCAGCTGAAAGTAATTGCCTCCACTGAGAAGGTAAACGACGACAGCGCTCGAACTGGCACGGTCGTCTCGGCTGAAGATGCAAGTGCTGATGTAGGAAGTGATTTCTGGCCGGTGCTTGAAGAAATGAAGAGGGACAACCAATTCGGTCAGGTTGAAATCGCAGCTCTTCGTCTCGCTACGGCGATGAAAGATCCCAGGCTCACGCAAGTTCTTGCTGACTATAGAAGCAATTGCATTGATAAAGAAACTTTCAAGCGTTTCATTCTCGATGTGGCCGATGGTGTGATTGAGGAGAATTGTTAGTTCACAAAAAAACGCTGAGAGTAAGCCAGAAGGCACAATTCAAGTACGCGGTATGAGATGCTGACAAATGGCGAGTCGCCAGAAATAGCTGTGTTCATAAAATAGCGATTTCTATTAGATCCTTCTGAACGTAAGGTGATTTGTTCCTTTCATGAACAAGATTAGGAGTTTGCTCACCCAAAGGACGTTGATACTCGTGTTGGTCATCCTGAAGCAAAATCTGACGGTGAAATAGTGCATTGATTACCTCGATCACTCTTCAGCCCCCAATACGAAAAGTAAATTGTACAAACCAGAAGCAGAATGAACGCTCTAACTGTCCCTCTTCGCGCCGGATTCCGCATCCACTTGTTCTTGCAGCTTCACCGCCTTTTCTGCTGCAATCATTGCCATTTCTGCTTTGGCTTCGAGGCGATCAGCCATTCGCTTCTTCTCCCGGATCTCAATTTCTTTCATCATGGTTTCCATCATGTCAAGCTTTCCCTTCTGTTTGAAGTAAAGATCGCTGTCTGACTGTAAATGAAAGAAATATCAAGAGCACGGCAACTTTTGTTAGAAGAGGCGTAGGATACAATCGTTCACGAGGTCCGTTGTTGTTCAAACTTACGCATGCTGTGTAGAAAGGCTTCTCCATACACTTGCCCATCCAGTTCTCCATGACATCATACGCCACAGACATATCCTGCTCAACTCCTACAATTTCCATCATCTTAATCAATCCGATGCCAAAGAAACGTGAATACATCCACCATTCATTTCCCTTCGCTGCACTAGCAATCTGTGCGAGCTTGGAGTCCCCTTCTCCCCTCAATGCACTGGCAATATCCTCCTTTGTCTTTCCCTGTGCCCAAGCAATCATTTCAGCTGCTTCCGCATCCACCGTGGTCTCGTCGAGGCCTACCGAAGTCAGCATCGCCGTCTTGATCTTTTCGGCAATGTCCTGCTCGGGGTAATTCTTCAAGACAAGATCCAACGCCGAGACTAAACCCAGGCTGAAGACGGCATCACGTTGGAATCGAGCATTGACCATAATGAGATGAAGTGATCCGACAAGATCGGTGCATAATCCCTTGTAGAGGGCGTTGATGGGAGTGCCAAGAATGTCGGTAAATTGAGTAAAGGCCTCACCGACTGTACGGACGTGTGATCCGGCAAGATGACCGTACTTGCGCGCAAAGTCAGTATCTGCTTTTCCGGGTGAGTATTCAATCTGTTCGTTTTGGAAATACCAGATAAAACATAGCAGGTTGAGAGAGTTGAAATATGCGACGAGAGTTGAAAGAGAGATCGCGGAAACAATGTTATGTCAGGAGGGAGACTAACATCCACCCGCAGCCAGTAGAAACAATCAATTATGTGTAATGCCCATAATCCACAAATCACATGTACATCAAATTGAACACGCAAACTCCAATACTCAGCTCAGCCTACGCAGCTCATGAGAATCAGTGATAACTCAACCATTACCAGGTAGCTCCACCCGCCCCGCGACAATCTTTTGTAGGGAGCCCTCCCCCCCTACCCGCCGCCGATCACATACTTGCCAATTTCATTAATGTAACTGTCAACTCACCTCTTTATCAAGAGCTTTGGCAATACTACTGCTGAAAAACGGAGTTGACATGGATAGACTGGTGCTGCTGCTAGCCCGGTTATTTGTTGTGGTGGAGAACGCATTGACTGCCGCTGGGGCAGCGACAATGGCAAGTTTTAGTGCTGTCGAGAACTTCATATTGTTGTATTAATATCTACTGATTTATATTTCAAAGATGTTGGTGAAAGAGAGGTAGTTGGCGGAGAGTGGTTTACCGATAGTGCAGAAGTGTTGAATAGATAATTAGAAGTTAAAGGGTGGGGTGGAACAATGAATTGTTTTTGGAATGACACAAGATATAAGCTGATCAGGCCAATGAAAGCAAACAATGACGCCACTGACACTGAGAGAACAATAGCACGATGACGCAGAGCGAACAATGAATACACTCACCTTCCTACCAATAGAATAATATTATTGGCTCAACCAGTACTACTACTACTACCACGACCACTGCGAATAGCCGACGCTGACTGGATTCTCATTGAACGAGGTGTCGCTCTCATCCGTACAAATCTCGTGGTTCCTTTGGGCGGCACTGATGTACCAGTTCCCCCATGAAAATCCTACGTATTGAGGTAAATACGGGGTACGGCCTACCTATGTCTGACCCTGACGCAGGCAGCTGCTGACGATGACGTTGTTGTGTCGTCTGTGAGCCGACCGACCGCCACAAGTACGTGTTCCGACCTCGCTCTCGAGGCGATAATGTGGCGAAAATGGCGGGAAGAGGAGTGTGGCGAAAATGGCGGGAAATCGCATCAAGAATGTGATGTCATTTACAACAACTACCGCATCGGGTACACCAGAGATTCTAATTTAAGGTACAGCCCGTCAACATGATTGTTTGTGTGTGACCATCAACTGTCCAACAATTCCACCGTGGGTAATGCCACATCCATTGTAGTCGTTAATTGTTGCCATGCAGGATCGCCGTTGCGGGAAAGAATACTAGTTTGGGACGGGTATTGACAAATATCTGGCGTTGCATCACCCGTAACCAAAAGCTTTGCCCAGAACGAGAAATTTTGTGATATTTCGTTTGCGGTATCGTCTATTACTTCTTTGCTCATGTACCACAGTATTGTCTATCAATTTCGGAAGGGAAAGTTCATGTAGTGCAAACATGATGACGAGAGTCGGGCATGTAGTAGCAATGAAGTAAAAACAGAATAATTACTCACCTCATTCGAAAAGCGCTTTGCAATAACACACCGAAGTAACCTGCTGCGGTTGGGTTCATCCCCAAACGAAACATCCACTGCGCCATGTCTCTGAACGTTTCCAGCACCCGCACCACCATTCTCATCATCGTTGATTCCATCAGCTAATGCAACATCTATGCCTATATCAACAGCAGCAGCAGCATGAACAATATTAACATCCTCCATCACAGCATCTATCCCTCGCACCGGAATCTGCTCCATCCATCCCGCCTCATCCAAATCATCCAATAGTTGTGCATTGAACGTGGGAGGAGTGTTGCCACGAAATCGTATCCTCCTCTCGGGACTTCGCGGCTTAGTAAATAAGAAACCATTCCCATTACTTCCCGTACAAAAATATATCCCATTGTATTCTGGATCTCCCGAACCAGAAACCTTCACCCGTCGTGGCAAACCTAACATTGGTATTGGTACAAATGGTCCACCCTCCTCACGTGGTCCCACACCCTCGATCTGCTCCTGGGCGCGTAACATTTTCATTGCCGAGCGTAACAGACGTCCGTCGGCGAGACGATGGGTGCGTTGTTCAGCCGATCGGATCGTTAGCTCTCGAAATCGATGGCAGGTCATACCCGTTCGTACAAGGTAGGAACATTCGATGAATTCGAATATTCGAAGGAGCACATCGTCCACTGCAAAATGTTGTAAAAATGAGTAACGGCGGCGGGGTAGTGTCGCTGATGATGAAGGCGAGAACGAGTGAGCTTCATCCAGTGTTCGCGAGGTTGCTTTGTGAACATTTGGAGGTGTCTTTGGACGAGCCAAAGCACGGTCGGAAGCTGAGGAAGAAATGGCGAACATTTCAGTGATATCGCCATCTTCCTTTTCCATATGCTGTTGTTCCAGTGTTACGGTTCTCCGATGTGCCTGCACAAATAATATGTTGAAGAGTGCACATCATGAAGCGGATGGAGAACTATAAAACGACGAAGTATGAAGCACAAAATGTAACATACCTCTCCCAACTTGTCAAAAGCCTCCAAAAATCTTCTGTATTCTATCGTCTGCTGAAGCGCCACGACATCATTGCGAGGTATGGCCATTAACCACCGACCGCACCGTTCGAGTGTACCAAAGTTGCTACCCTCTCGATATTGTTCGGCCAAGAGTGGGAGCGGCCCTAAACCACCGAACATTGTCGGCAAATTATTGACAAATGAATCGTTTGCATCCATGAATTCTTCGTCGTCGGATTCGGCGGCGGCGACATCTGTATCATTGTGAACGACTTCGACGTGGTTGTTGCTGTTGCTGCTGCTCGTGGTCTCCTCCGCCGCCATCATCGCGCCGACGTCGACCTCCTGGTCTTCGCCGGAAAACAATTCCGCCTCAGCCTCGGCTTGGGAGAGGTCTATTGGAGACATTTCTGTTATAAGAGTGATGGCAATTTATCGAGTGCCTCCTCTTTGCCCATATCCTCGTCGTCGACGGCGACCATCGTCGATGTCGATGTCGAGTGAAACAACATAGAGGGGACATGAAGAAAGATACGGCGGGAAGTTGATGCGCGTGGAAAGATAAGGCGGGAAGCTTAGAAAGATATGGCGGGAAAATACATCGACTGATTTGGCGGGAACGTAGATCGAGCATCGTCCAGCCAGTACCATACTCAATCAATGATAGTACTTCACATCATAATATCATCATCATAATCTACTTTACAACAACTGCAATTGGAAAAGAAAAACTTGCCATCATTCATGCAATGATTGCGAGACCTCGGCCATTGAAAATACATCCTGCGTCGGGGACTGTTTCGTGATGCACTCTATGTTATCGTCGTTGTCGAGCTCGCCATCACTATCAACAATAAAATTCCCAAATTTGTCTACCTTTCGATCATCTTCGGAATGACATGATTCGTATTCATCGTCGCTGGGTGGTAATTCACCCATGGGCCCTCTCCCAAATGATGGAACTTGTTCCTCCTCAGACTCTTCACTTTCGTCGTCACTTTCCCAACCTCGTCTCTTTTTCCCGGCAGCCAAATGCCCTGCACCTGCCTTCCCTCCAGATTGTTCAACTTTCTCCAACCACTCATTTTGTCTTTGTACTACCTCGGCTGCATCCGCACTTGTCCGATACAATTCCAACAATTCAGTATTTAATTTGATAAACTCCTTCCCCCATCCAAACTCATTCAATACTGCTTTGGCAGCATCGACGTATCCACAAATGTAAAGTGTTGCTGCTGCCGCTTCGGCACAACTTAATTTGGACGGTTTTCCATAATTCACAGGATTGGCCGCGACGAGAAATGGAAGTAGTCGATGATGACCGGCGCGCATTTGTTGGAAGGGGATTTCTGCTAATCTCGCCCACGAGCAATCTATAACACTGAGACCCTGATAATACGAGCAGTTGCACCGCATAAAATTGCTTTAGTGCGATTGCAAATAATATACTCAAATTTCACAACCGATTTTCAGCGGCGCCTTACCAAATCTTCCAATATTGGTCTATCAGCCGGTGAAACAGAAACTGTACCATTCGGACTCAATACAATACCCCGAAAGGGTTGTTTTAATGGCATAGGTCGGAATACTCCCCTCCGTGCCAATCTAGCACCCGTGCAACGCTTTGGATCGCACTGAGCAAAGTCCCACATGCGTAGTTTCAGGCCTTTGAGTGCGGCGTCTTTGTGATTTGTCGCTGCTGCGTTCATACCATCATCGTCGCCACGTACTGTCATGCAAATCATCGGATCGGAGGGTGATGGCGTGCCGTCATTTTGCCGACTGCGAGCCTTGCTATTAGCCTTGTAGTTCCCGGATTTATTACGGGGCATCGTCTTCCTACTACCACTCTACTCTCCTCAACTGCAACCCCATCCACTTGATTGAATTGATGTGTTGTTGTTGTTGTCGGTGGCGGGTAGCGGTGGCGGGCGTCGAAGTTCATAGCAAAGTTTTACAATAGACGTGGCAGTTCAGGGCGGTGAGCTATCCACGTGTTTGCGTCTGTGCGTAGTGGAGTGAGAGTGTAGGGTTGATCCACGTGTAAGCAATCAGGTGATGAGTCTTTCCGCCGCCACGTCTCGGCAGCTGCCGATGCAGACTGCTGCAGCATGAAACCAATGAACCAAGTGGCTTGAGCCCAGAAAAGAGAGCGTCAATCAGTGACAAATCTAGTCGAATCGTTAAAGGGATAATTGAAAGCCAGATGTGTTTTCAAACGATGACTTCTCCTACGGTAACCAGTTGACCATCATTTCCGTCTAGCAGAGTCCCCCCCCCTCCCACCGTCATGCAACCTTAACACAAAAATGCCTGTCATCTCATCTCTAAACAGCTCCACATATTGACTGTCTACATGCTTCCTCAGTTCTTCCTAACCTCCTTTGGCAAACTATCCGGAAGTGGCCCAAACTCCTCCGTCAAATTCTTTTGCATCCTCTGCATACACAGCTCCACAGCCGTCTTAATGTCATTAATCACAATCCCCTCGGGCATATCCCTCATAAGCTTCGTAGAATCCAATTCATTATTCGAACGCCCCGCCTTGAGAATCTTGCTTTGCTCCTCCAACGTAAAGTTCTTGTAGGTGTAGGTGGGGTCAATGTACTTGGTATACAAATCCAAACATTCATTGTGAGAAATAACACCGGGGTTGCAAAAGTTGTACACTCCCGTCAATCCCTTGGCGGCCATGGCAAGACTCGCCGGGAGCATTTCGGTCAATACTGTCATGGAGTTGGGAATGTTCACGACGCGTTCGTACTTGACAATTTTCGTAATGAAATTGCGATGGCTCAAATCATCACTGATGGGCATGCGCACCCGCAGGATCATACAGGTGGGGTAACATTGGAGCATGGGTTCCATATATCCCTTCGTTTGGGAGTAGAAGCTCTCGTCGAAGTTGGGTTTGTCTTCTTCGGTGAAGCCAATGCCTGAGCCGAGGGGGTGGGCGTCGTCATATTTGAAGATGCACCCGGTGGCGTAGATGGTGCAGTGGATGTTGCGTTCATGGCACAAGTCGGCGACGTTGAGAGTGCCAATGACATTGGTACGGATAGTCTCGGGTTTGTGATCTTCACACCAATCAATGTTGGGACGGCCGGTAATGCCGGCGGCATAGAAGACGTGGGAGGGTTGGACACTGTCGAGCTCGGCGGCCACGTCGGCGCGGTTCTCGACGCGTGCCGAGGCTAGGACGATCTCAATGTTTTGTTCACTGAGGAGGGTGGCCATTTTGCCGCCAATCCAGCCGGTTTTACCGCCGTAGATGAGAGCTTTGGTGATGGGAGTAGGCATGGTGATGGTGCCGATGGGTGTTACTAAGCCGAAATGGATTATGGTTATGGTCTATTGGTTTGGGGAGGGTCAAGGTTGCCGAGGTGGACCATTCGCTGGTTGTGTGTCATTGTTGTGCGCACTTTTGCACGCGGGCAGGCTTGTGCACGTGATGAAAAGGTCTACTGGAATTTTAGGATGACTAATGTTAATATTTAAATATTATATCAATCAATTGATTATTATTTTTAATTATCAAGATATCATTTTCGGTACCACTGACAATGGGCTGGTTTGAAGGATTCCCCCCCGTTCCCCGCTCTCTCCCCCCTAAAAATCTTATTGAGGCAAGCTAAATAAGCTGGAAGCTGCGAACTCGACCTCGACCATGACGGCCGCCTCGACATTCACCTCCATCGTACGATAACTCCGTCAGCAGCCGCCGCAACATGCAGCAACTAATCATTCAGCCAGGAGACATAATAAATGAAGACGACCTCTTCTCCAACATCGGCACCGACAGCGGCGACATCGACACCGCATACCTGACATGGCTTCAATCCATCGACATCATCTTGCTCCTGGGAGGAGGTGCGCCACTCTCCCCGACCGAACCACCCATCTACGTCCAACGACGGTGCGATGTCGTTGCTCGGATCATGATGCATAGTGAAATAAACAATTGTTCGAAAGTGATTTGTCTTTCGGCGGGCACCGCCCATGTACCACAATACATTCTCCCTAATACTGGATTGCCATTGTGGGAAAGTACTGCTTCGGCAGCGTATCTACTGCATCATCCTATCAATGCTGTGCCGTCCGATAGAGTATATGCCGAAACAGCATCATATGATACCATTTCCAATGCATTCTTTGCACGGACTGGTATGACCGATGTTATGAGACAGGAGGATAGTTGTTCATACATGAAAAGGAGCCCGCAACGTGTATTGGTGGTGACAAATGAGTTTCATGTGGGTAGATCCAAGGCTATATTTGATTGGATCTATGGTGTGCCATCGTCATCATCGTCATCATCGACGACGGTGAAAATTGACGACGATCATCGACAGTACGAAATGTTCTATCTATCATGCAACAATATTGGGCTTACCACAGAAGCAATTGACGCGAGGAAAGCACACGAAATGCGTGGCGAAATGAACGTCCGAACAAAGTTATCAGTACAGTACAAGACATTGCATGACGTATGGACATTTTTAACGAGGGAGCATGATTTTTATTCTGCGAGTAAATTGGTAGAGCGCGCGATGGCTGGGGTGGACACACTGCATCCTTCCACTGAAGAGTTGAAATTGAGTTATGGGAAGACATCAATGTTGTCATCATCTCCGTTACCAACGTCTAATTTAAGAAGAGAACAGATGGAGGGTCGGACTCAAATGTTAGAATACAAAAATGGGAAAATTGTTCTGACTCTCGATGCATCGTCGATACTTCTTGTTGTGGTTGCTTCGTTAATGTATTCATACGTTTACAAATGATCGACCATTATAGAGTCTGGATGTATAGATGTACTTAATCGACCACAGATAAATAAATTTTATAGTGATAGAGTTCGTCATATACTGATTACTCTAAAATTTCCAATGTATTCATCATCGTCTGCATCTTCCTTCTTCTCGGGATGTGAGTTGCTACCCTCCTCCGTGTCATGATGGTTCTCCGCTGCAAATTTGGCCCTTCGCTTCTTTGCCTTCTCCTGGGCCATACAGCACTTTTTGTATTTCTTTCCCGAGCCGCATGGACAATTAGACCCTCTTGTCGGCGGATGCGCATCACTTTTACTACTACTACTACTGATCTCAGTTCCTTCGTTTGGATTTGTTGCGTTGTCATGATCTTGGCTATCTAAAATCCCATCATTGGACTTGTTGGTGTCGTCAGCACTCTTAACATTATTGTTCCTCTTTCTAACTTTTGATGATGGGTGGAGCGATGAAGGTTGTTTGCTATTGAGGCGGATGACGCTATTGTAATGATCGTTGCCGTGATAAGCAAGCATCAAATCACCCGAAATTTCATCTCTAGAATACGCGCGTTCATCTTCATCATATTCAATCGACAAAACTCCATTGAAATATTCACTCGAAAAAACTTTGATATTGCGTTTGTACAATCTGGATGCGACGACTATTTCGACGTTTCCACCCCATTCGCCATCCTGAATAGCAAGGAGCAACAATGGATGATGTCAATGAGATTTCATTGACATACGAAAGAAAATCTTGCATCTCTCATCTCTCACCTTACGCATCTTCTCTATATACTGATCTACATTGAATACATCCTCGTCATCATCTTCCATCAACAGAAAATGTTGAAACTCCTCCTTATGTTGGGATAGATAATTGCACACATCTTGCCGCACGACAACATGCATGCTATTGTTATTGCTAGCCCCGATAACGCATGAATGTTGGAGATAAGATAGCTGATCGGCAAGACTACGAAAGAGACAATTCCCATCGCCATTCATTTCTTTTATAGTGTAACCCTGATTCAATAGGGATGCGCGAAAGTTTGTGTCCGAATCGTCGCTGGACTCTTGCCATTTGTTTGCTTGCCGACGCGATCGTTTTTCCCTGGATTGATTTCTCGCATGGTTGTTGTTTTTGGCAGTGGCGGTGTTGCTCTTGCTGCTGCAGGGCGGCGCTGATTTCTTCTTCCCTTTGTGTGTCATTGAATACAATGATGATGTGCAACCCCGACAATGCTGATGTACGATCTCGAGTTGACATCACGAGCTAGAGTTGCATGATTCGTCGCTCAATTTGATGGGGAGTGGGATACTGCACATATTCTAGATACTCTTCCTCCGACTCAGTCATGGTCAACATCAAGGATGGCTACTATTACTACTACCTATTACTACTGGCTTGGTCATAGTGCGGGCGGTGCGTGCATGCAATGTTCAGTGGCAGTTGTTGCTGATTGCCGATTGCGGGATCGTCTTCTTCCCGCCAAATTCGCCACATTATTCCTCGCCACATTGTCGCTCATCTGTCTTCCCGCCAAGTGAGCAGGGTTACACGTGACGATCGCGCGGGGAGTTGATGGCGGGATGGAGGGAGGAGGGAGAATGCAATTATGTTCTCAGATGTTCAGTATTATGCAATATTGCTCGAGTGCTTTCGTATTATTAGCTTCGACGACACTCTACTCTGCTTCATCAAAGTCATCTGCTTCCAATTTGGATCTAGCAGCTTTTCTTCTCCCAGTAGTGCGTTCATTGTCATACGGCAAATTATTACCAGGTTCAGTGTACTCTCTACGGGCCCTTGTCAGTGTACTTCCTCGAGAAGTCCTACTTGTTGATCTTGGTGCATCGTCAACTTCATCAAAATATTCATCGTCATCGTCTTCTTCTTCATCATCTTCTTCCCAGGATGCTCTATCACTTCTGGGATTAGGATATCTACTTACAAGTCTCGATCTCTCCTGGCTAGAATTTTGCAACGATTCTTCCAAATCAGAGAAATTCCTCCACGTGCTACCCCTCGTACTTTGTGGAGAAGCTCGCCGATTAGATGAATTTCGTAGTTCTCTGCTGCGACTTCTTTGTACTTCCGGTGGATTTTGAGATCGTTTTCTTGACCTTTTCTCTTCACCATTGGTATCATATTCATCCACTGCGAAATCTCTTTCCTGTTGTCGTGCCTGCCGCTGCGACCTAGGCACCTCTCTACGCGATCGGGGTGGTGGTGGAGGCGATCTCCTCCGTTCCGCAGGCCTTCTCGGCCTTTCTCCGTACTCATACAACGGATTCTCACCAACACCTTCATCCAGCATAGTCAACCAAGTTTTATACAAATCGTACCGCCATCGACTTTCGTCCAGTACACTTTCTTTCCAATCAGGGCCAAGGATCTTCAGGCGAAGCTGAGCCTCTGTACGTAAATAATCGCGAAAGGTCGGTAGATCCATCCAGAATTTGTTGGGTGGTGGTTCATCACCATCGCCGCGATCAATTATGAGCTCTCTTCTTTGTTCCGTGGAACGTTGTCGCTGCCGACGTTGCTGATTAGCACTAGATCGTTGTGATGAAGCCTTTGATCGAGACTCATTTTCATCGATGCGGTTCCTCCTCTGAGGTTGTTGGGGTCGTCGCTCATCGTCATCGTTACGTCTACGCCTGGCTGCATAGTCATCAACATTTGCACGTTTCTTCCTCTGGGGCGGCAACTCATCATTGTCATAATTCCTGCGGCTAATTGCATCGTTGTCCTCGTCAACTGTCCTGGCGCGTCGATTTTGCTCCGTATGTACAGCTTCTGCCGTGGCTTCATCTTCGACTAAATCATCATCGGCATCAACTTCAGTTTCATCAGTCAAACGAGAAGACGTGAATGGTCCCCATGATTTTGACACCTGACCTATCTTCTTTGGATCGGAGGATCTTTTAGTTTTGTTTGATACAATTCGTTCCTCACGAGGAATTGACTCGGTCCTTTCAGTGTCGGCGACTTCAGAAACGACTGACTTCTTTATTACTGGTTCTTTGCTCTCACTGATTTGAGGTGATTTCTTTGCCATTTCATTTATGCTACCGTCCAAGTCTTTCTCTCCCTTTGCATCCAGACCTGTCAATTTATCCGGAAACTTCTTAGCAATTACCTCTACTTCCCAATCAATATCTTCTTCATCCTCCTCCTCCTCCTCTTCTGATTTACCATCATATCCTTCCAACTTGCTCAAGCGCACCCATCGTTTGGGAAGACCTTTCTTTGGCCTAGGTATACGATCTTCTATAATTAGTTCTAGGACTTTTGGGCGTAGCACTAACACTTCCTTCTTTGAGTAGCCGATGTTCATTAATGTTGAGAGAGCACAGAGTTTAACAACTTCGCCTGTGTATGTGTTGATTAGGCGAACCAATAGTGGAGGGCTCGCGCCAGAGGAAGTCGTCTGTTGTTTATCGGCACTTGGCAGTGGTGATTCATCCGCAGGCAATTTCATCCTCGGTCGTTGCATGTCTTCCCCGGCTTCATCATCGTCGTCGTTGACACCCCGCTCGTATGTCTCTCTATTTGTTGTTGATGAGCTTCTCTCTCGCTGCACAGGTTGCACTCTATCACTGAGTGGCTGATCATCCTCTCTCTCACCGTCTTGCACTCTATTTCTCATTGGAAGCTTATCATCTTTCATATCGTCTTGTACCCTATCCCGAAATGGCTCCGCGTTCACATTCTCAACTTCTTGCTCCCGCAATGCTTGCCCCGAACTTCTATCAACTTCTTGCACATTTAATTGATTTGTTCCTGCCGGTGTATTAGTCTCGCTACCGTCAGATGGAGGTGGTATCTCAATTTCTACTTTCTTTGAATCGACATCCGTGTTATCTGACAGAGTCGTTTCATTGTTCGGTACATTGTCAATAATCTTATTGATCGTTGAACCAACCTCGGCTTCCAACCTCTCTTTTCCATCAACATTATTCGCCCCTGATTTTTCGCACAATGCTAAATCCATCGGATCATCCACAACAACATCGAGCAACTTGGAAAATGTTTGATAGTACCATTCCGAATCTTCCGTTTGTACTTGTTGGTATAATTTTTGCAAGCTGCATTCGTCGTCTTCTTCATCCTCCGCATTATTGGTATTAACTGTATCATCTTTTTGGTTAGATGATAACCTTGATTTTGTAAAGTAATTGTAGCGAGGATAGTGTTGATGTTGAGATACCCGCAGTGTAGAAGCTGGTGGATGGGATGAATGTATTGATGGCGGTGAGTAATTATTTGTGTAGAAATGGCGAACGAACATTGAGATGTGAGAATTTTTTGACGATGTTATATCTTTTCTATATATTGCCGATGATTGTAAAAATGCATTGGTAGCAAATGTGGAAGGCAATCTCAAAGTGGCGAGCGAAGTGATGATGGGTGTCATACCACTTGATATTCGTGGCGGTGATGCTGCTGATGTTGCATGGCTGATTGCAAAAAATCTACCATCCACCAGCGAGGCTTGGAGATATAAGGCCAGAATAGGCACGAGGAGCTGTATTACCGTTCGGCAGCATTGATAATTCTTCATGGTGGAGCCGTTTCTCTGCTTCTCTCCTCCTGCCTCCTCACGACCACTACGGCTACGGTCGGCGGAAATGAAAGACGTAGATAATCCTCTAGTAGAGATAGTGGTGGCAGAAGAGTGAAGTGTGAAGTGTGAAGTGGATGTTCAAGTGGTGGAGATGACGTCATTCGTCCGTCCGTCGTATGTAGATGCCAACCATTCGTCTGTCTGTCCCCCCCTTTCACCGCCAATGATTTTTTGGCGCGCCCGCCGATTCACCGCCCACCCGCGCCGCCGCCGCACATCACGTGCATCTTCTCTCCCACTCCCACCCACAAACTAATCTTCATGACCATGACGATGAAGCCAACCGAGATGGAATCCGCCGAGCCTACTACAGCCAACAACAATAACAAAAAGACAGCACCANAATCTTCATGACCATGACGATGAAGCCAACCGAGATGGAATCCGCCGAGCCTACTACAGCCAACAACAATAACAAAAAGACAGCACCAACCCTCTCCAAGCGGCAACGGCATGCCGCTGGGCCCAACCCTTCCAACACATGGCAACAACAGCCTCGAATCAAGTCGGCGGGAGCTCGTGCTCGAGCGTACATTGCGTATGCTGGTCTAGCCGACGATGAAGACGACGATGCTGCTGGCGGCGACAGCAAGGCACCACCAGCCAGCTCGGGTGGAGGTAGGAAAGAAAAGTCTTCCTCCTCGTCTTCTACCAACAAGGCAGCACTCCTCCTCGATCCACAAATCGACTTGAATTCACCCGAGGTAAAATTCGGCCGTATGCTCGGTGGTACCGATCAACGTAAACGTCACACCGCTGTTAAATTGTTACGCAGTTATTTAACATCGAGGGCAGATTTTACCAAGGGCGGTGTGGGGTTTAGCCAACTGGATTTTCTGAAGCTTTGGAAGGTAAGTGAGGGAGATTGAATTGGTGTGGAAAATGTCGCTGTTGATTGTTTGATTGTCCATCTACGTGTGCAATGTTTGACTTGTGCGATCATGTCTCATTTTGTATATTCCTCTCTTCTTTCACCCATTAACGTGAAATTTGTAGGGGTTATGGTACACACTCTACATGGCCGATAAGGCCCCCGTCCAGGACAAGCTATCGAAAATCTTGGCGGAATTGATGTGGTGCCTTGCCGGCACTGAAGAAGAGGATGAATATGCTGGAGAGGTGTTTTTGGAGATGGAAGGAGATGATGATTGTTTTGGGAATGATTACGACGACGAAGATGACAACGAGGAGGAGGATGATACTCATGAAGGAATGGAATATGGTGTGTTTGAGGATGATGATGGGGACACCATGGAGATTATTGAGATGGGCGAAAATTCTGATGATGGAGAGGAAGAAGATGACGAAAACAATATGGATGGTGATGAAGAGAATGATTACGAAGACCACTGCGAAGACGAGGATGAAGACAAGGATGACTACGAGGACGAAGAAGACGAAATCGACGACGAAGAGCAAAGAATCAAAGATATGAATGAAAAGCACTGCCGTGGTGCACATCTCGTTTCGTTGTACATTTCGACATTCTTATGCACCATGCGACGGGAGTGGGGAAATGTGGATAAGCACAGAGTGGATAAATTCTATACCGCGGTGAGGCTGATGATCAGCGAGGTAAGTTGACGATTTCCTTTTGTATGTTATATCCGTGTACTGATTCTGACTCCATTGCATTCTGTACTTGAAAAAATTAGGCATACAAATACATGTCGAAACGTAATTGGAACATTGGTATAATCCACCTCTTCAATGATGCCTTCTACGAAGAGGGTCTTTCCGCCGAAACTCTGGGCCTTACAAATGGATTACGTTACCATCTAATCGACATTTGCATCGATGAACTTGCCAAGGTGAATAAGGATGCCGAGATTCCACTCACAGAGGCTACGTTTTTGGATTGCATTGAACCCTTCTTCGTGCTGGCACAAAGGGCTATGGACAAAAATGTTCAGAAGAGGGTGATGGACAATGTACTGCTAAAGTTTTTGAACAAGTATAGCTTCGTTAGCTCTGTTGCCACTGATGACAACGCGGAGGACGACGAGAAAGCATTGATTTATGATCAAGTTCACGTGGGAACTGTGTCGAAGTTTATATTTCAGATCGCGAGCGACAATGAAACCGACGAGAGGTATCGTAAATCGTTATATGAGATGCATAAGACGTATGAGAGGAAGATAAAAGCAGCAGGGAGAGACGTTGATGATGTTGAATATTGCGTCGAAATCAATAATGAAGTAGGCAAAGCAAATGAGGATGAAGATTGCGATGACAAAAATTCCAACTCAGATGGAATGCAATCTTCTGTTAGAGGGTTGAGTGAGGAGAATGACAATTGTGTCCACCAAATCTCTAATGAGGAAGTGGGAACTACTGAGACTACCGCACCAACAACATCTGAAAAGAAGAAGCGGAAGAAGAAAAAGAAGGGGGAGACTGTACAAGAAGATGAAGTTGTCGACGAAATTACCAATCTAGGTGATGGGACGGCAATTGATCTAAGCCCGATGAAGTCGTCATCCAAGAAAAAGAGAAAAAATATGGAGAATGGTAACAACGACAAAGGAGATGAAGTCCAAACATCAGCGCCTGGTAGTGAGAAGGTGGAAAAGAGAAATATTACGTTGATAACTTCGAAGTCATCAAAGAAGCAGAAAAAGAAGGATGATGATACGGACACTTCACTCCTTGTCACCTCCCATGTCGAGACGCCCGCCCAATTCACCAAAAAGAAAAAGCAAAAGTCACCTCCCTCTGTCGATCCACGTTCTATGCACAGTCTAGATCAGATCAGCAGTCCTGGATCAGACGATGCTGGTGCCTCTCCTTCCAGGCGAGTTAGTTTTGGGGCGACGAACCATAGCAAAAGCCACAAGGCGTCAATGAAAGCCGTGAAAACACTAGAGAAGGAACGATGGGATACAAGGCGGACACCTGAAAAAAGTATCCTGCGAGCCAAGTCAAGCGAGAAGATGAAGAGCAAAAGTCGGCTGACGGGACAGTCGTCGTCAAGGAAGAAAAAGGGAAGTGTGTGAGTTTTGTTTGATGAGTCCAAGGTTGTTGCGCAACATCGACATTAATTGAGGTTATATGAGAGCAATTAGGAAATGAGTAATTCTCTTGTATCCACTTGGGAGTTCTTTCAATTAAATAACTTGTTTAAGATGCAATGTAGTGCATTCACCAGCATGTCTAGACAATTTGATTCTCTTCTGATGCCTTCCCAGCCTTCAAAATCTTGGGCCGTCGCTTGCTCAACTCATATCTCTGTTCCTTTTTCATCTCTCGCGGTCTACCTCCCAAGATGGGCACTCGTCCACTGCAACCCAAAACACCCGAAAATAGAATAGTGATTGCGATTGGGTAGTAAACAAACAACGCCAACAAGAATTCAATGAGGTACCCAAATAAAAATCCAAACGATCGCTTGTCATCATATTGGATTTCATACAACTCGTTACTCAAGATGGACTCCTCAACTTCATCTGCCACGCTCCCTTCACCATCATATTCAATGCTTGCTCGAAGCAACACGGCATATCCGCCGGCACCAATGGTAACCATGACAATGAACAGTCCGACTACACGTCCCCACTTCATTAAACGATCATCAATCCTACCACGATATCTACAAACCGTGCATGCCTTTAAATGCCACAATAGTAAATCAAACACTGTGTGGAGAAAACTCCCCAATGTCCACAGTACCAGCATCAACTTGGTGATACCAACCTCTGGTACCCCTTTCAGTGTAATTGAAAACACATTGTCCTTTACGCTATAGCCATTCCGAATGAAGTACATGTAGGTGAAATTTGATATCGTTAATCCGATGGCAATTGATCCAAATAACATCACCAATCTCTCTTGAAACCCCATGGGATGCAATGGATGATGAAAGAACAAGCCAAGAACCGTGTGGGTATTGCTTATGTATTGCATCCAGTCCTGGCACCATGAGTTGCCTGGAAAATGGTAGGCTCGTGCGGCCAAACGACGTTTGAGTCGATTGGTGGCCTCCTCAGCTTCCCGTTCCTCGGGCATTTGGAATGTAAATCCCATGCCATTAAATGGATCGAATGAGGGGACAGAGGATGAGTCGACCGAATCCGAGCTCAGAGTAGTGTGGTTGTCCTTCGCTGAGCCGGAATTAGAACGAGGACGACCTCGACGATCTTTTAGACATTCTGGACATCGTTTACGCAAGACTCTCCATGTGTCATCATTGCGGAGTTTCATCAGCCGTACGTCGGGATGATGTATACAATATCCCTCCTCGTCAATATCACGCCGTGAACCATGTGTGTCGTACGATCGAACAGAGGCGCCGCCTCCACCACTGTAGTAGGAGGGTGCATCCTCTACGCGATTACGACAGTATCGACCGGATGATGAAAGGCCGTACTCCTCATAATCCTCGTCATACCTGTCGCTATTGGCCCAACTGCGTTGTCTTCGTCTACCATATCGTATGCTCCCCTCCTCTTCCTCCTCGTAGTCATAATAGTCCCTTTTTGACGCTGGCGATCTGCTTCGTGATGAAGCATCCCGAATGCGGTTTCGACTTAACGACGATGACGACATTCGTCCTCCCCCACTAGTTTTACCACTCCTCGAACTTTTACTTTGCATACAATTCGATCTACTTGATCTATCCTCCATTAAGCTTCGACTCCTATTCGTAGAACTTGCTCTACTTTGCACTTCCTTCAATCTAGATAATCTATCCTCAATAATACTGCGTCTTGACGATGCTGACGACGACGACGACGATGATGATTTCTTATCCAAAGTTTGACCACTCCTTGAAGTACTCCGACTCTGTACATCATTCCATCGACTACTACTCAGACCACTGCTCCTACTAGGACTACGACTTTTTGGACTACTCCGACTCGTACTACGACCCGGACTCGCCTTCCTCGATAGCGACGTGGTGCTTTTAGATTTTACCGACAGAGACGTCGACTTGCCCCGTCCTACCATAATTTCTCGACTCTTTGCATCGTGGGGTTTGCGCAATGGTGGAACAAATTTGGTATCGACTTCTCCCTCTTCATCCTCGACAGGAACCTCTGATGCTTCCTCCTCGTCCTCGGATGGCGGGTCATCTCTCCCCGCATTCCTCCTATCCAATAATTGTTTGGTAGATAACTTTTGACTTCGAGGAGAGCCCTCATCAGCAAAAAATAATCTGCTCCTTTCCGAGGATTGTCGTATCCCACTACTAGAGTAGTGGTGATGAGGTTCCCCCCTTTCCCATTCCTCAAATTTACGCCCCCCTCCCCTCCCTTGACTGGTCATATTCCTTGGCTCCTGAAATGATCTATTCTCAATGGATTCATGAATCACTTCCATATCATTCTTCTTTGACAGATTACTGATGATAATTTTTGAACCTTTTCCCTTCTTGGAGGATGCTGATGGAATCTTCACTAAAGGAGGTATTACCGCACGTCGTGTAAGTTTGGAGGAAGTGTATGAATGATTGTCAAATGTAATGGTGGACGCCGAGAGGGTGCCAGCGTAGGTTCCCGATCCGCTAATGGTGCTACCATCATAGTAGGAATTGCTGTTGCTGTTATTTTCATCAAGATCATCTTCGTAGAAGTAGGATTGGTAGGAATTGTCTTCGGGAGTGTGTTCTGGATCTGCCGCTCCTGCTGATATTGCTGCTGATGTATGAGGCGGTGGAAACTTGTGAACACTCTCGGCTACGGACGGATCACGTCCCCTCATCCTCCCACAATCTCCTCGAGAATATGAATAGTGAGAATCATCACCATCATTTTGATAATGTGATCCCGCCTTGCTGCTACTGTTATGGACTGAATTTGTCAATTGAAGACGACGCAATTGCTCTCGTTCCCGTGCACTAAAACCGCTATGGAGTGTCCGGGGACTGGCGTAATAACGCGACGAAGATGAGAGGTCATGCCCACCACTTCCATCACTTCTTGAAGCAGCAGCTGTAGCAGTAGCAACACCACTGCCTGAACTACGAACACTCCGAACAATTCGTCCATAATCGTCGATTTCTAATGAAGGTTCCGACTCTTCTTCTATTCCCCCAAGGCGTTGTTCCAACAATGTGCTCCCGCTGAAACTATTACGTTTGTGCTGTCGCTGACTACAGGAAATACCATCGAACAATGAATTTTGACTAACAGTGCCATCTTCTTTGATAATGGTGTCGTTTGATCCCACCAGGTTGTTCTTGTTGATGCCCGAAGCAAATGAGGAGGAGATGGAAATGCTGGTGCTGGTATTGTAGCTATTTCGCCTGTGGGCATACTCATCGTCGTCATCATTATCATTGAACTCGTACATTGTGCATATAGTATAACCCAATGGATTGATTTGGGTGTCGCATCATAATATTATCATCATCGTGACTAAGGACGACGTCGATAATATCATTGTCGACATGAACATGAACATGATTGAAAGAGAAATGAAGTGATGGTGTGGCATCGAGCCGGCCCTTCCAAAAAAATTGCTTGAGGGAGACAAGAGCGAAAGGGCCTCATTGGGACAGACAGGTTCGAGAAGGGCTTCTCTATTTGGATGCAAGTGGTCATTTTCATGTTAAGTGTACGGTACGGGAGGTACAGTAGGAGCAGCTGCGACAAGGGACAGACGAAAAGCAAAAGGCGAAAGGCGGTGAAGATTTCCAACGCGACCATGATAATGCCGCCGGCAATCGGTCGCCGCCCGCCGGCCTCCCCTAACGCTACCATCACGACTCTATCGATACATTGCGTTTGAACATCGTCGGCGGCGAATTGGAACGATGGACCAACAAGAACAGCACGCCCTCGTTGAGTGCACCACCACCGCTGGACCCATCTCCCTCCACCTCCATCGCTCATGGTCACCATCCGGCTATGATCGCGCCACTTCCCTCTTCGAACGAGGATACTACGACCATTCACACTTCTTTCGCGTAGTACCTCATTTCTTAGTTCAATTTGGTATTTCCTACACGTCCAATTCCGAACTGAAAAGGATGGCCGATACGACCATACCCGATGATCCCAAACGTAATGATTTAATGCCATTCCGCGAGGGTATGGTAAGCTTTGCAGGAAGTGGACCAAATAGTCGTACAAGTCAATTATTCATTGCCTATGATCATGCTGGTGGATTGGGAAATTCACCATGGGAAACACCCTTTGGGGAAGTGACACCTGAGACAATAGAAAATGCACGCAAATTATATTCGGGATATGGGGATATGCCACCGTGGGGTAAAGGACCGGAGCAGGGTCCTATTCGTAACAGGGGAGAAAGTTACATTACAGAGAATTTTCCATTGTTGGATAATTTTGTGACTTGTAATGTTAAGAGGATGGAGGATTCGTTGTTGTTGTCATCTGCGGGGGAAGAGGAATTGGAGGAGGTGGCAGATGAGAATGCCGAAACCAGTGAGGAAGAAATCAACAACGAGGTGGATGATCCAGCTGCTGGAGCAGGGGAGGCTCTTCCTCCAGATAATGAGATAGCGCATCACCGTGGAACGAGAGGTGGAATATTGAAAACATTGAAACTGCGGAACAATTCATCGGGAGACATGAATATTCTCGTCGTATTTGGCCAAATGTCATTCCTTGTTGTGGTTGCTGGGGCGATACTGTATCAATGTACTTTACGGAGTCGAAGGCGAAGTAAGCATGCTGAGAAACGAGTATAGTTTCGTGGTTTATGAAACTGCATTGTATTGTAATTGCAGGTAGGAGTAGATCATTCAATCGATGCCGATGGCCAATGCACTCTAGATTAGACACACTCATTTGATTTTCCACGTGGAATAGTTGGCGCCATTATTATTTGGCGGGAAACTAAAGTCGCGCATTATTTGGCGGGAAATTCAAGTCGCGCAAATGGAATTATGGCGCGAAACAAGAATTTTGGCGGGAACCTGCCGATTCGGATCCAAATCGATCCTTGTCTCATTTATGGAGTTGTCGATCGGAAGTGAATCGATGAACGATGAGTAGTAGCGATAGATCAACAACCATACGGCAGCTCGCATCTCTCCTCGGTGCGTCTGGGGTGGGGATAGGTATGTGTCAGATACCAGCATCGTTTTGTTTTCATTGGCTGCAACCTACTTACGTCGCACCTCGTACCTCAATATAACCATCTTGGTCGTCGTTCGTCGTCCTGAAATGATATGACACAGGCGCCTTCGGTGCACATGCACTTAAAGCCACTCTTGCCAAGAAATCTGGGGCAGGTGACAATTGGAAGACGGCCGTGACATATCAACTACTCCATGCTGTGGCACTGCTCTCCCTCTCTACAATTGACAGAAAGAACTTGTCAATGTCAACACCTCCCTCGCCATTGTCATGGTCGGGTGCCAAAGTGATGGCGTTGGGTACGGCCATGTTCTCGGGTAGTATCTATCTTCTGTGTTTGGATATCGGGCCGAAGAAATTGATTGGTCCGATAACACCGGTGGGTGGACTTTTGTTAATTTGTGGTTGGGCAATGGTTGGTACGGGAAACATTTAGGAATGGAGAGGTAACGGGTTGACTTGAACTTTTGTACATCTGAATGATTCCAATTGTAGTCAGCGGCTTCGTATGATGACCAGTCTCTTCGGACCTCATCAGTTGGAGCAGTGATGTTGGAGGAGGTTGCGAGGCGCAAATTGTTGCTCGCTTCGTCACATACTTACATACACCGACCCCATGCTCACTGATGTACTACTCAACAATCAGTTGCTACCTATTGATATCCCTTTTAGAGGTTAATTTGTATGTAGTCAATGCACAATCACAACCATTCTCTCTCGATATAAGTCAAATTCGTCAAACGGTTTTTATCGATAGCGCAAAAGGAATAGCATTATCCCCCATACTACTACTCCATCCCAACTACTACACACAAACTCTCACGGCATGTTCTTGCATCTTGGGCCAACATGGCAAATTCCCTAGTCCCCACCTCCTCGGCATTCTTGACGGCATCGAGTCCACCACTATCCTTCATCCGATGAGCCAAGTCCACACTTGATTTAGCCAGTGTAGACAAACATCGGGAGGCATAACAGGCATCATGGGGGTTCGATACGGCCTTATTCAAATCATGTATGAGTGTGGGGATGAGATTGGAAGTGTACCATTCCAAGTCGGAGGATATGGTCGAAGTTAGTAAATTCTCCGAAGAGAAGAGTTCAAGCGCGTTGGATAAGGCGAGCATGGCCAGGTTGCGAAGTTTGGTCACATGATCGGCTTGGGAGGATGACTCCTCTGCAACATGATGGTCTTCGGCAACGGCATTAATGTCTTCATTACAGAGTAGAATGGACATCAAATGATTGTGCAGATTAAAGCCATCGTTTTCTTCATCACTCGGGGACAATATCCGTCGGGAGACATTCATTGCCGAACTCTTGTCAGTCTTGAGTGGATCCGTTTGTATCACCAAGCTTTCCATCCCCAACATGTTGGAATCGGTCATATGACTGGACAATAGTTCGGAAGTGCACTTGATCGATTCGGCATACTCTTCTTGACTCGTTGAGAGTGGTGGTGGCAAGCTTAGACTACCCAAGAATTTCATTTGCGATACTGGGAAACGGAGGTACATGGGCACATCCTCCTCCTTCGATTGCTGCTGTAGCGACTTGCCCTCGGCAGCATTGAAGACGGCCCGACAATCTCTCATGAAGCTCACGGCATCCCCAGTAAGCCTATGCACTTCGACCAAAACGGCGCCGTCGTTGGTAGAATACAGACGGACATTGAAGCGACAAAAGTCTGTATTGAGACATCGGGCCAAGTTGCCTTCACTCTTGGAGAGTGTCATCTTCACTGAGCGTATTTGTAGACAGTCGGATATGCAGTTGGATATGACGCCGGCATTCATACCGTGGACGATTCGCGTGGTGGGTAAGAGTGGGAAATCGTCAGGACGGGCGGGGAGGGCGGCATGTTCGACATCCCAACTTCGCGCGCGAGCACTGCCGGTAGTGTTGACTGATGCGACACTTGGGGAGGAGGACGATGGTTTGAGCTGAACAAGCCTGGTAGGTGAAGGGTGTGATTTCGAATGGGCGATAAGTCTTCCATTGGCATCAACACGCTGGAGTCGATGTTCCCTTTGGATGGTCACCGATCTGAAGAGAGAGAATGCGAAGGAGGTGGCGTCAAGCGTCAGAGATATTGAGCGGGAAAACAAATTGAAGACAGCGCACGGCAGAGGCGAGGCAGTATGGAGCAAATCAAGTTCTCACCTCATCTCAGGCTCCTGCTCGACATATGGCGTAGGGCGCTCCCCCAACGAGGAGGCTCGGGTCGACGGTGACCGGCCCGGCGGAGGCGGCAATCTCAATTCATTATCAGTAATATAATCTTCTTGGTATTTCTCACTCATCTTTGCATGGGGCAAGATGTCGAAGTGAGAATAATGATTGAATAGGCAGCAGCGGCAGTGGCGGAGGGGGGTTTAGCAAACCATGGTGGCCAATTCCTTATTCAATTATCGGCAATGGCAGTGGGATAGGTTTTGTGGCTCTGCATTGATATCAATTGCAATTGTGTTCATTTGTTGTCAGTTATTCGGTGTATGCATTGCGACGGCACGGCTCTTCGTGCATCCACTTGAATCCCCCTCGCTCGCTGCCGCGGAACACACGTGTCCAATCGCGCAACAGAGCAACAACAAGGTCCGGAATTTGGAAAAAGAATATCTTCGACGAGAATCGAAATTCTTCGATGCTCCTCGGAGTTTAACAAATCTGAAGTGACCCAAGAAGCATCTTTCCTTCTTTTACAATCATCTGTATCCAGCTAGCCTCGATCTCGTCAATCTTCCTTTCAAGCTTCTTCAAGCTTCAGGTGCTGACCATCCGGACGGACATTCTTGTCTGACCGCCACCTAAAGGCACTACTTGTCGGGTGTCTACAACGGAACAGATGCCAAATCTTCGACGGACAGGCGTTGCTGACTCCAATGTCGTCTGTCTTCGCCCGGGGATCTGGAGATGTGTCTGTCCGTCACTCCACACTGCATCTTCTATCGCTCCCTTACTAACACAAAAATCAAAAATAATCAACTCTGACCATGACGCCGCCGTCGTCTACCGCCGCCATTGAGCTTCTCCGAAAAGCATGCGGCAACAGTAACGACCTATCCACCCAAGCCTCTCTCTCCGACGATGGCAAAATTCTCACTCTCTACGGGTCTTCCCATGATGCCACCTCCCTCCAAACAATCACTACCGCCACGAAAGAGGTCACCTACACATTAGCCTCCATCTATTTGCAATTGCTCCATCCGTCAGTATTGCAATATCGTCAGGCATGCAATAGTGCTAATGTGGAAGATCCGGTGAAAATTTTGGATAAGGCTGCTATTACGGATTATTTTACTGCTGCTACTGCTGATGCCGGTGAGGAGGAGTTGGGTGATGATGGTGCACCTGCGGCAAAAGGAGACGATGGCAAAGATGCAGATGGTGATGCCACCATGGATTTGTCTAGTGACGAAGCAGATGGAGCTAGTAGGCGAAAGAAAGAAGTTGGGAATGAAAAGCGTCCTCGAAGTGGAAGTAAGGACAAGCATCGTCGTGAATCATCTCGTGGACGTGACAAAGACAAGCATAATAGAGGTGATTCTTCTCGCAACAAACATCATTCCAAGTCTAGGAATGACAATGATGACCGAAAGGGAGGGAGTTCAAAAGCTCCCAAGGGTCCAATTACCAATGAACAACTAGTTGCCAACTTGAGTACGATTGTGGACAAGCGGGATGCTGCCTCTGCTAACCTTGTTGGGGTTGGAACGCCAGCCAAAGTCCCAAGGACGAGCAATGATGATGAAAACAATGATGCCACTGCTGCTGCTACCTCACCCATTCCTGCTACCACGCCCATGCTCTCTGAGGAGGAGGAAGGGGGCTTCTCACAACCCGACGACGACGAAGAAAAGATGATGGGCACTGACTTTGATCGAGACTTGCTGCTCGCTTGGTTAACCCCCGAGGGATTTCGGGTAGACTCTCCAATTGTCGCTGCGGCCATTGAAGCTGATCGGGACACAGTACGACGTATCACGGCATTGGAAATTCCCGTGGGAGATTCGGCAAGTATATTACGAGCGGGGGCTGGTGGGGAAATTGTTGTGGACAAGGGTGGTAATGAGGTGACGGGAGGTGCTCCTGGGGTTGGAGGAGGACTGGGAGTGGGGAACGTGATGAAACGAGACTTTGCACGTGTACTAGAGATCTATCAAGAGGTGGTAGCTGCGGAAGAAGGCGCCAAGCGATCATCTAGTAGCAGCGGTAAGAAACCCCCGCCTCCTCCACCACCATCAACGTCGCTTCAAAGCAAGAGTCCACAACCGAGCAGTGGCAGTGGCAGTGCGGCCAATACCAGTGCGAGTACATCCACCAAATCCAACCCTATCATCGTGGTTCCCAACGCAATGACATCGGCCATCACCATGATCAACGCTGGATTCTTCCTCGGTAAAGATGCCGTCTTCATCCCACGTGATCAGGCCATGCAAAATCCATTGGCCGGGAAGCGGGGTGGTACCATCTCCATTACTCGGAAACTTGCACCTCGGCTTGGCGGAGCCGACATTACCTATGACATTATTGACAATCCAGCAACGCGTCTTAAGAAAGATGAGTGGAATAAGGTCGTGGCAGTCATTTGTCAAGGTGCGGCTTGGCAATTCAAGGGATGGAGATATTCCGATCCGGTGGACCTGTTCTCACGGACATTTGGATTTTATGTTGGACTGGAGGGTGCATCGGTCCCCAATGAGTTACGGGGGTGGAATGTAAAAACTGGGAAGGTTAGTAGGGATAGGAGGGGGTTGGATAATGTCTGCTTAGCGAGTTTTTGGAATGGGCTGGAGGAGTTTATGGCAGTACATAAGCAGGATTTCATCAAGTCGACTTAATCCGATTGAATAAGAGCGGATTAAATGTGGAATGCTGAAGGGGCCACGGGTTGCTTATGAGTGCAAAACCCATACATTGACAAAAGGGCTGTCTGAGGCTGTGAATATGGAATGCGCAATTCAAGATGTTCTTGCCGCGACATTATGTGCACCCCCTAGGATCCAACGACCATGACGAATAACTAAACGGCATCAATTCTATTTTTCTTTGCACACGAACATTTATTGGTTAACCAGATACTATGCATTGATACTTAATTGCAACGATTTGAAGGTGCAAAACAGTACTATAAGAGCTCTAAATATTACAAACTCTTCACCGCCTCGAGTAATTCAGGCTTACTCAACGACTTTCCAGCGGTATCAGTGACTGGCACTCCCTAAATTTCCAAGTAGATGGTGACACGACGCACATTAGTGAACACAACATTGACAACGAACGTGTTTGTGTTGTAAAATGAAATAACGGATGTCAACTTACTCTTCCCACCAAATATTCAGTGAGCTGTGCTACAGATTTTCGTTTGAGTGTAGATTCCGCCAACGTAGCCCAATCATCGGCGTTACTAGTAGTGGCTGACTTTGTTGCAGCCTTCTTCGTAGCCAATTTTGTTGCTGACTTCTTCTTGACATCAGATGGAGTTTCGGTATCACTTTTCGATGTTTTCTTAGTTGACGCCTTCTTTGCAACCGCTGCCTTAGGTTTTGTAACCTCCGCCCCCTTGTCTACCGTCTTGCTCTCTAACTTTATAGCGGCGGCAGCAGCTGCTGCTGCGGCCTCTGTTGCAAGTCTCTTCTCGTCCGCCTCCTTCGCTGCACGAACTTTCTCCGCCTCATCTGCGTCTGCTTTAACTCGTTTCGCGACGTCTGCCTTTGCCTTCTCCGATGCAACAAACTTTGCCTCGGCTTCCCGCTTATTTTCCAGCTCCTCTGCAATTTTCTTTTGCTTCATCGCATTCTCTTCATCCATTAATTTCAATATGTCAATGATTCGATCATCTTGATCGGGATCAGTTTCCATGGTAACCTTCGTTGGGTACTCTTCCTCAATTTCAGTTTTGATTGATTTTAATGACTTTTTCTCCATCTTTACTTCGTCTTTCCCAATTTGAGCACGTAGGGTTGCCACCTCGGCCTGAAGTGCGCGTATTTCCTTCTCCATGAATTCCTACGAATGCATCGCAGTGTGTATATCCATTAGAGATTCATTCTATCACAGACCATGCAAAACCATAATATGATCACAAAAATATTGAATACTTGCCTTTTCTGTCTGAGCCATCTTTGATCGACTGTTTTCCAAAAGGGCATCACTTCCAGTCTTCTTCAAATCCTTTTCCATTTTAATAGCCAAAGTCTTGGCAGTATTCGCCCCCTGTGCCGCAAGTGCCGCCGCCTCTGCGGCCTCTTTCGCCTTGGCACGAGCTTTGGCTAATTCTGACTCATATGCCGCACTGGCATCTTCCTTCCCGGCTGAACGCTGTTGTGATGCAATTATTGCCAAGGCACCCGCAGCGTACCATCCTCCGTATTGATTCAAATGGAGAGAGGCAAGTATTGTATCAAGGCCGGGCATAGATCCAATATCTGGCAATTTTGTGGTATCAAATGAAGATGAAGTTGATGTCACATCACCGAGTCCGTCCGTAACGGACTTGACTCCTCCCAAAAAGTTCTCTCGCAAGATGGCCAGATTCTCTCGTGCTCTAGCTGAGGCATCAAACGCAAGATCTGGATTAGCTTTCGATGGATCTACTGGAACGAATATATCCCCGAGTGGTTTGATTTGGAATCCCCCCACTACACTCGTACCCACCGCGGCTGCTTTTGTCGCGGCGGCACTCTTGGCGACCACAGAGGCAGCCGCCGCTGCTGCTGCCGCAGCCTGGTCGGCGGCATCTTGTGCGACACTCGCGGCCTTCATAAGTGAATCCATAGCAGAGTCGGCAGCTTCCGTAGGAATAATAGATTGTGGCAATGGTGGCTGTGGTGGTGGCAGTGTCGTAGTGGCAGCAGTGGTGGTGGTGGCGGCGGTAGCGGAGCCGCTGTATTCCTGCAGCAGACTGGTGAGTTCCTTGCTTGCATGTAGACGAGTTGACGCAGCCATCGACGAGACCGCGGATGTTGGCGGTGAGAACGCATGGCTATTTGTTGATAACCCTAGCGCTAGGGCAGCAATCGACGGAACTGATACGCGCATGGCCGTAGAATGCCGATAACGGTAATGATTATGGAGCAATAGATCTGTATTTGATGGCTCAACAATGCGATAGTAGTTGAAGTCGCGAGGTTCGAAGTGTTCGAAGTGGATGTGCCGATGAAAAAGGCGGAAATCTGCGGCTCTTGAAGATCGAGCAAAAGATGTGGTGGTTTGTACTATTCCTACTTTAGGCACGTGGAACAAGATGATGATGGTCCACCTCAACCAGCGTCTGGCGGTCGCCCGGTGCACTCTGTTGCTAACTGTGCTACGCTGGCTTTGAGTGTGTGGATGGTACACTCTACTACCATACGACGAATCATTATGGCATCGAGGCGGCAGCCGTTTGCTTTGGTGTTGGTGACAAGTCGTCTCATAATTAGATTGACCTTAATAGGCATGAGTTATCGAGTCCATAAGATAGAGGTCGAGTAGTATCCTCGCATCTCTCAGTGGAGAGTATTTACAAAACTTTCGCTGTTTTCCTTGCTTTAACGACAGAATGACAGGAACATACGCTCTACTCCTACAAAATTGTCATTCTGATGTTCTGGTGCAATCCAATGTGATCACAAACCGGTGTGCCTGTGTCAGAACTTTGATAAAGACGACACTCGATACCAATGGGTGGTCATATTTAACCTTGCGCCGTCATCCACGGATGTGCACACACCTGCTCCAAACTCAAACGGTCCGTCGGATCCAACCAAAACATTCTTTGAAGTAAATCCATAGCATCAGCCGATAATCCTACTTGCCACTCTATTAACATTTGGACCAAGTAACCATTGGTCATGTATTTAAATCGAGTGTCGGTCAATTCAGGTCGGTTCCAGGGTGGATATCCCGTCAGCATGAGAAATAGAATCACACCCGCCGCCCACAAGTCTACGGCTGGTCCATCAAACGGTAATTGGTTACTGCATACTTCCGGGGACATGTAATGCCATTTGCCACATACACCCTGTGGAAGGAGGAGATATCGTTGAAGGTTCTGTTGTTGTTGATTATGATTCGATGGCGTAGCAAAATGATTCTCCACCGCGGTGGCGTTGACGTAGGGAACGCGTAAGCACATTCCCATATCTATAATCAAGACATTTCCATCCTGAACCAACAGATTCTCGAGACTTAAATCACGATGGCATATCCCCCACCGTTTGAGGAAAGATAGACCCTTCAATAGTTGGCGCATCCAGTATCGAGCTTCGGGTTCAGAGAATCGATTCTTCTTCTCCAATACATCGAAGAGTTCTCCCCCCGAGCAGTAGGGCATGACGCTGTACAAATTTCGATCGTCGGAGAGGATGTCCATGGGAATCATTATATGATGTGATTCGGTTGCAAAATGTGGAGTTTGGATTATAGGGGCTGCTTGTGGTACTGACATCGGCGGCCAGTGACTATTGTTGTTACCCAAGGCAATGCTGTTACTGTTGCCGATACCGTATGCACTCATACCACCACCGTTGATAGACATTGGTGCATTCAAGTGCTGCGACGGTTGCAAGGTTGACAAATTCATTCCAGTCATTTGTGAATTCAATTGCATCGTCGCATTCAGTAGTTGTCGTTTTTGCTCCTCCTCCTCTGATATCCTTCTTCCCAAATATTGCATCGCCGCCACTTCCTTAATCGGATCTTCGGCCAGTTTATTCCGTAATGTACGAATATGTTCCCAACTCATCTCCTTAATTGCCACGCATTCATGTGTCTCTTTCCATTCGATCATGACCCATTCCGAGGTGTTCGGTAATTTCACTGGTATGGGTGGATTTAATTTGTGTAGAACAATGCCGTACCGGACACATCCGTAGATGGCAACTCGGAGAGTTCGTTGGAGCCAATAGGCTCGTTCGATTGTTGAGTTGTTGTTGTTGTTGGGAAGCCCATATTGGGTAGTAGTGGTCGACGTAGGCAGTGGATGCGCCAATGGCAATCTACTTGATACATGGCCATTTAAATGATTTCGTTCCGTGCGCATAACCTGATCGTCACCATCATCGTCATCATCGTCATCATCGCTACTACTCGAACCAGACCATTCCGGCGTGACAGTTCGAACTAACACCCCCTTGGCCGTCTTTATCATGTAATGCCGCCCTTCAACCATGACATGTTGTGCATCCTGTACGCCCACGCCTTGCAACGAAGCTTCAGAATCGCATGGGATCATAACGCGAGTGGTAATGCAAGCGCAGGGATGGAAGGTGGCATCGTCAAACGGGACGGGAGGTCTCGCAACTTGCACCCATTGCGAGGTGGGCAACTGACTCGCTGGGAAGTCAGAGTTCGAGTTGAATTGCATAGCTCACTTTCTTGAATTGGGGGAGGACTGTGCGCAACCCGAAAGCTACTAGGTACTCTATGGCCACCGAACAGTTTTAGGTTATCGAATAGGGATGGTCAACGGTCTGAAATGGTGAGAAGTGGGGGCGGTCGCAGCGATATGGTGGACGTAGTGTTAGGGCGTGTTATGTGAATGTAGGTGCATGTGGTGTACATGACACGAAATTTGAGCTCTAATGGCGATACTGGCTACAGAGATGAACTAGGAAAGATCGCTGAAATTGTTTGACTTTGGTGTCTTGACCTGGCGGACTCTGTTGTGTGGAGTTCGCGACAGGCTCATGTTTTGTGTGGTGCTTCCCCAAAATCATCATAGCTTGGCCGATGGCCGATGGCCGATGGCCGATGATCCGTCTAGATACACCGACAGATAAGTAATACCTATCAACAGTTCTAACGGGAATTAGGCGGTCACAAACGATAGTATGGCGACCCCTCTTGACTTGGAGCAATCGGCGCCATTGCGCAAAAGACTAGCCACACCCAACAATAATCATGGTGACACAGCAGGCAGCGGTCAACGGACGTCGTCATTGCCCCCGCCGCCGATGCAGCTTCCAGCCAGGCATCCATTGCAGATCATGAAACGATCTTCCATTATTGGGGGATCATTGTATGCTTTTTATGGTGAGTCGAAATGATATGATGTGCCGATCACGATGCTGTGTCATTGTTAGATATACCTTACATATTTCCTCCGATCATTCATTGAAACTTAATTGCAAAACAAATCATCATCATCATCATTGATGACCATCAATAGATTTCAATGTATATCACATCCTAATGCACCATCCCAAAATCAATCATGAATGGTTCAAAATCGGATTAGCATCGAGTGTTGCCATCTTAGGTCTCAAGGGATACGTCGAGCTCTACCAAGGAAAGAAACAAAATAAAGCAGTCGAATACGAACATTTCAAATCGGCAACCCATTGGACGATCTTCTTCATACTGGTATCATGGATATCCTTCCACATGGCATTATCGCCCGTGTACGGATTGGTAAAGACTTGGTTGATTATGATTGGGTTTGGGTATGGAGTATTGATACAATCGGCATTGATGATACCCGTTTGGGGGCAGAATATATTAGCGTTTGTTTTGATGACGTTCTTCTTGCAGATGTACCAATAATAAAGAAGCATTGTTTGAGCTGTGATGTGGCTTTCGTAGTGTACGTAGGCTGCATGCACTCGTTCCTTTCCGTCATCAGCACCAGCAGCAATGTTGTAAGCCGAGTGCGGAAAGTTAATATCAATGTTAAAAGATACAGCGCAGTACGCCCATCTACATCGGCTTTGCATCTTCAGTAGGGCAACGTCTCCCATTATTTAGGTAGAATGCATTGTAATCATCGATGTGGAATTCTGCAAACAAATTCCACGTCGACAATATTGTTTTGGCGGGAACTCGCCATGGTTTGGGCGAATCTTTTGGCGGCACCAGCCGCCATGGACATTTTGTTGCCGCCGCCGCAGCAATAGTAGGTAGCAACATCGAATCCCCCCGAGGCTCCCAGGCAGCATTTCATGATGGGCGAGGATGACTCCGAACCGAAGGTAATGTCTATTGCCGAGCGGATAGCAGCATTGAATAACAAATGCGATAGGGCAGCACCGCTACTGCCACCACAACCGTCGTCGTCGGCAACGTCGACGAAGCCCAAAGCAAAGGCTGATGCACTTGCAAGCCGCATTGCGGCATTGCAACAGAATGCCAATAGCTCCACCTCAACATCGCATATCGACATACCAGAGAAACCTAAAGTTGGCAAACTGAAACCACAGGACGGGGCACCCATGATAACCTTTGGCTCCGGCCCGCCGCCATCATTGTTGAAGAAACAAAAAGAACGGGAGGAGCGGATGGAGAAATTGCAGATGGAGGCAAAATCTATGGATGCCGAGTTAGGAGGAGGAGACGCAACGACATCAGCAGCATCAAAACCGAAAGTTGGAAAACTGAACATGCCCGCGGGAGCGGTGCCCATTATGGCATTTGGGGCTGGTCCACCTCCACCGTTATTGCTGAAGAAGCAAAGAGAGAGGGAAGAGCTTATGGAGAAATTGAGGGAAGAAGCTCGATTGGCAGAAGAGGGTGAATCGAGTGCTACCTAATGTGAGGCGAAAGTATCTGCAACTTCTTGTATATCATACGGCGCTGCTTTTGATACGGTGTATTGCAATCGCTGAGGAGGAGATTGAGCAATAGCACAAACCGTCGGCGCGGAATTCATCAGCTTCATGATCAATTGATATAATGAACAGTTCATAATAACACATCCTTTTGTTCATGAGTACATTATTTTGAGCAGGTAGTAATAATTGTTTCTGACAACAAAATGTAAGCTCTGCCATCACATTCAAAGAGTTGATTGTCGAATTAGGAATCGCGGCGTCGATAATGATCTGCATTTCTGGAAACAAGAATCACACGACAGCAAATAACAACGATGACAATAAACTATTCTCATCAGACCACTGGAGTAGACACAGTCATGGCGGCATCCATAAAACTGCTACATTATGTTACCATTTATTAAGGGTGACCGCCCCACTTCCCTCGACACAGTAAAGTGCAAATGAGGAAAGCTTAACGGGGTCGGAACATTTTCGAATCTTTAATCGGATACAGAATTACTATATTCTATCTCCGAAAATTATTCTCTCGACCGCTCTTAGATCATGCGCTTGACAAGCTTATTGATCTCCTCTCCTCGGTTTCCAGCCTCTCCACCCTCAAGGAAGTGCACGAGCTTCGTCTTCGTGGAGAATCCGCCACGGGGACTGGTAAGCTTAAAGGGCCACAAGAAGTTATTGGCCTCCTTGAAGTGTGGTCCAACTGTGTAAATCTCGTGAATGAGATCAGCACAGCAGTTCACTCCGACAGCTCCCACCCCCTCTTGAATAACGGAGTTGTCGGCAATGGGAATGCGTTGCTTGTTCAGCTTGCCAAATCCACGCTTGTAGATGAGCTTCTCGACGGTAGATCGGGTAGGGTAGCCGTAGGTGACGTAGGGCTCGATGAGACGAAGCATACGAATAGTCGATTCATTGAGCTTGACAAATGTCGCGTTGTGGATCTGACGAAGACGGAAGAGCTGCATGATCTTCTTCGCCTTGGGAGAAACACCAATGGTACCTCGAATACGAATGATCAATGCAAGCTTGGGCATGGCGGGGACGTAGAATCCACCGTCAGCCTTGGCTTGACGACGGTTGGCAATGGCAGCCTCGTCGGCGGCCTTGTACTCGGCGGCGTACTTTTCGGCGGCGGCGATGGCATCCTTCTTGTCTTGACGCTTCTTTTGCTTGGCCTCGTAGGAGGCCTGCTTGGCCTGTTCGGCGATTTTGGCCTGGGTGGCCTGCTTCTTGAGGACGGATTCGGGAACCGTGGGCGCCATGGTTAATGGTGATATGGTAGGGTGAGGTAGGGAGGATTGATGGTGTTACTATGAGCGTCCGTCGGCGGAAGTGTGGTTATATTATTATGGGCGTGAAGATGATGATGGTCGAAGTCTGCGGCGCCCGCATACGTGCATCGTTCTATGAATTCCTACACAGATAACTTACCGGTTACTTGAGCTTTTGGCGGGAGACTTTACACCTGGCATTGATTGGCGGGAGATTGAATGACTCGACTCAAGTGGCATAAATTTGGCGGGAGGATGAGTCGATTCGTCAACTTACACGTGGCACAGATTTTGCAGGAGACGACAACCTGCCGAGATGATAGAGTCGAGGGTATGGTATCGTAGACAGTCGATAAAGAGACTCCATGATTTGATAATGATGGTTGCATAGTCTGACAGATAAACATTCGATAACTTCCATTTAGAAATCTACTGCTTCTTCTTCAAGATCTCGAGACCACCCATGTATGGCCTCAAGACCTCTGGAACAACGACATCACCAGTAGGGGTTTGATAATTCTCCAATACAGCCACAAGTGTTCTACCCACCGCAAGGCCGCTTCCATTGATCGTATGACAAAATACTGGTTTCGGCTTTTTTGTATTCTTTTTCTTCCCTCCCTTGTTGTCGGCACTCTCCTCGGCCTTCACCTCAGGACGGTACCTCAATGCCATCCTCCGTGCTTGAAAGTCTCCTGTATTCGAACAAGAACTAATCTCACGATACTCCTGGGTAGATGGCAACCAGGCTTCCAAATCATAGCAATGTTGCGCACTAAACCCTACATCTCCCGAACACAATCTCATTTTGCGATAGGGTATTTTCAACTCCTCCAAACATTCCTCCGCATGTCGTGTCAGCTTGTGATGCTCATCGTCCGATGTTTCCGGTGTTGTGATTTTCACCAACTCCACCTTATAGAATTGATGAGTTCGAATAAGCCCACGTGTATCACGACCGTAACTTCCCGCCTCGGCACGAAAGCATGGCGTTAATGCACAATAACTAATTGGCAAATCCGACTCCTCCAATATTTGGTTCGAATGCATGTTCGTTAACGGAACCTCCGCCGTGGGGATTAGGAAGGCATCCTCTCCATTGCACGTGTGTGACTCACGTACAATCTTAAACAAGTCTTCTTCGAACTTGGGCAGCTGTGACGTCCCCTCTAATGCCGAACGTGAAACAACCAGTGGAGGAGAGACTTCGGTGTATCCCTTCTCGGATGCACGATCGAGGAAGAAAGAGGAGATAGCACGTTCCAAACGCGCTACTGATCCAGTTAGGCTGACGAAACGTGCCCCCGACATGCTCACGGCGGCCTCGGAATTCCACCCAGCCAAATTTGTAGCGATATCATCGTGCCACAATGGTTCAAAATCCTCAGTCCATCCCAACTGCTTGGGCAATGCATTCACGTCACCCCATTCACTCACACATTGGTTTGCAGAATCGTTATCACCATCGGGTACAATATCATCTAACAAGTTCGGAAGTGATGCCAATAATGCATTCATATTGGATTCAATCTCATTTAATGTTGTCTCGATGGCACTGGCCTCGTCACCGGCTTGGGATGCCTGTTCCTTCAGACTAATAATCTCATTGCTCTCGCTCTCACCCTTGTTTTCTCTCATTAATTTTCCAACTTGCCCTGACAATTCATTCCGTTTTTGCAATGCATCATCACGTTTTTGGATTAATACAACTCGTTCCGAATTAAGAGTGGCGATGGATTTGGCAGCGTTCAATGTATCCTCGGATGCACGACGTGCCGATAGATGAGAGAGAACAATGTCGAGATTGTCAGATAGAGAGCGTGCATCGAGGCTTGAGGATAGGGAGGCACGGGAGAGACGATTGTTAATGAGTGTTGGCGACGACGTTGCTGGTGCATTTGAGTCAGTGCTGGTGGTGGAGGAATAACGTCGTGATGGACGAATGATTGGACTAGTGGTAGATGGTATCATCCTGGAGTAGGACGAGACAAATTTCGTCGTCGCTTTCATGGCCTCGGCCGGCGCTAATGATAATGGTGAGAGGCGGGCTCGGGATGAAGATGATGATATGACGGCCCTCCTGGACAAAGGCCGCATGTGCTGGAATGCCCGCGTAGTCGTCATGATGGCGAAGGTGGCCATCAGCGTAGCGAGATTGAGCCGCTTGAGCGACATGTGGATAGCGACGAGCTACTCTAGAGCTAGATAGAGGTAGAAGGGACCGCCTTCTAGGATAGTAGCGGTATGGTAGATGTTAGCGTGTAGCGTCGGCGGACGGCGGCGGAATGAAGTGAGATAGGGTATCTATCGTTTTCGTCGTCGTCGTCATCATCGTTGTCGATGGGTTGGCTTGAGGGTTATCGTATCGTACGATACGAGGCTGACGCACAAAATGTGTTTGGAGAATTCCCACGTAGACAAGATACCATAAATTTTAAAATCGCCAAAGAGCGCGAGATAGAGCCCCGCCAGACATCAAAACCGTCCACCTCCGTCTCCTCACCATCTCCATCCACCTTCCACCCACTGACTTCTACTACTACTAGATACTACTACTTGTCACATCTCACTTCGCCTCCTTGCCTGCTGACACCAACATCGTCTCCTCGACGCCGACGAGGGGCACCAAATCGATCAATACCAGAATGGCAAACCGGGCATTCCATATCGCTACCAAAGGCTCCTTCAACTACTACGGCGTTCGTCGATGCAGTAGTCATGTTCCTTCCGCTGTTGGGTGGTGCGAACATCATCATCACTCCAAGATCAATAATTCTCATCCAGCACGCCCTATTACTCCCGCAACACCAATCATATCCCACTTGAATTATTGTCATCAATCTCAATCATTACGAGAAATATGTCGTAATACCGCTTTGGTGCATAGAAGATTGTTCAGTGGTACGACATCAGACAAGAGTGGCAATGTTGATGCAGCTGCTAGTAGAAGTGGCAATATCGATCGAAGCAAGTTTACCCACGAGGTGAAAATCGTAATGCCCAACCTTGATGATAATGTCAAAGGTGAGTATGTGTGCGCTCGATGATGTGCTTTTACTTCGTCACGTTGATGCAACCTTCGACAATGATCACAGTGTCTTAAATGAATTTTTCTTTCATATGGGTAACCGTCAATCACTATTCAAAGGTGTGATCGAAAAGTGGTACAAGAAAGAAGGAGATATAATTAAGAAAGATGAAGTCATTTGTGATATTCGGACCGAGGTAAGAATAATGCTCAAATCATATTGCATCGAATCAAATTGCACCATGTGGGAAATGATTAATCTCCCTTTAGCTATTCACCTTTGGGATGTTAACAGATGATGACTTTGATTCCATCATGGGAGTGATACATGTTCCAGAGGGTTCGGATCCAGTGGAGCATGGGACAATTATTTGCACGACATTTAATGAGGGACGGGATGGAGAGGACGAGACGAAAGATCATGATGACGCGTGACGGCTCTCACACATCCATTCAGTGATGAATTAGTTCTGCCAGGGCTTCGATGATAGCAACAACTTGGGCATTTCATAACTTCTCATCTTCAAAGATATCTTTCGCCAAATCACATCTAATCTTAGTGCTGGACTTATGTCTAGCCGTTCTCGTCAACTGATTTGAATATCTAGAGCTGGTCGCACACACCCGCTTTCCCTTTTGTCAAACTTCAAAACCACAAATCGATCAAAAGCTCGGAGGATTCATTACATCCCATGCATGCACATCCGGAGTACTCTGCTGTCGCGCATTTTCGGCCGCCTCTTGATGTTTCACGGGCATGGAAGTTACCGGCTCGTCTTGGCCATCCGACATCATCTCTTCCTTACTCAATAGGAGGTATCGTTTCTCCGTGCAACCATAGGCCAGTGGAGTCAATTCAATCACTGTATTCAATGGGATGTTCACATATGGAGCCTGCTCACGAGGAAGACCCATAAAGTATGCATAGAGTAACCTATGAATGCCTTGGTGGCCTAGGAAAGATTAATTGAGATAAGGTATGATGAGTTGACGATGTAGACACACGACAGAACCAAACAGTGAAATACTTACCGACAATAAGAATGGGCTCACGAGTCCGTTCAATGTCGAGAATAATGGGTTCAAGACGCAGAGTGACATCCATGTATGATTCACCTGAATAAAGAGCCCAAAAATAAGTACAAATATACATGACGTCGACAACAGCAATAATTACCTCTCGGCTTACCTCTTGGGTATCGATACGTCAACTTATCTTCTTGACGTCTGGCAAATTCTTCAGGGTACTTCTCCTCAATCTCCTTGTACGTCAGTCCATCGCAAACACCCGCGTAGAGCTCATCCAGATTCCTTCGCGCCCTCCCCTGAAACTGAATCCACTCCACTACATCTCCATTATCCCATTTGAACGCGGGTATTTTTGTATGCTTGATGTATTGAGCTGTCTCCTTTGTACGTCGAAGTGTCGATGTCCAAAGTCTCGCCGGTTGGGGAGTACGCTTCTCTTCTCCGGTTTCTTCATCCTTCTCCACTTTCATCCCAACATGATTGTGAGCAAAGTCGGCGAGACGACGTGCAAACTTCCTCCCGGCATCGGTGAGACCAGAATCACCACCGATTTTACCAAGTAGGTTGTAGTCCGACTGACCATGACGAGTAAGGTAGAATACACGAGGGAGTGTGTGAAGGTTCATGACAAAGTGAACCACCTGGATAGAATGAAGAAATGCAAAATACGAATAAGAGTTGTTTCAAACCAGAAAAAACATTAAGAGACATATAGTATCCAACCAACCTTCTGAGGCAAATATCCTCTAGCATTGTGAACAATAAACGTTTGGAAGTTCTTAATCTTAATATAGGATCCATCTCGTTCGTCGACTGTTTCGTAGATATCCATGTAATTCTCCCTTCGCATTTTAACGTCCTTGTAGGCATCCTCGTGATCGAAGTTCCTGTACCCAGGGGTGTTCATTTTTATCGTGCGTATATTATGCTCAATTAGCTGTGGATAGTGAAAATAATTTGGTAGAGATAAGGGTTAGGTGGTTGTCGGTAAATAATGACAAATATGCATTATGTCAGTGGATTTGATTACTCACCTCTTCATTGTCACAGATAGTCTCAATCACGATGACCTTGCACTTTAAGAACGCCACCGCTTCTCTAATCCGAGTCCTCCGTTCACGTGTGCAATTTGTTGAATCCAAAATCCCCACACGCACACCATCCTGCTTCATGAAATCAATAAGTTCTCCCAAAGCGGCATCGCATGCCAGCTCGCGTTGGTTCGATGATGCATGGGTGAAGAAGTCTGTAGGTGACTTGACACCAAACAAACTACGACGGTAGTCGCCGACGTTTAGTAACTTAGATTCCACAGCAAGGAAGAAGGAGATGTACCGTGCGATACGGTTGGCAATGTGTGTTTTCCCCGTCGCGGGTAAGCCACACATGATAATGATGAGCTTTTCGGTGGCAGTGCAGTCGCCACCGACGACTTCGAGCGGTGTGGCATTCTCACCCTCGGGGATGACGTGAGGCGTGGGGTTGTAGTCGGCTGGTTGCGACATTGTTATTGTTTGATCAAGAGGATTATTATGTAACAATGAAAACTACTTTGACATAGGAATGTAGTTCACTTTGCTCCGAAGAACTGCTGCATGCCGATGATGCTTCAAGTGCTTCTCGCCGTCGCGGATCTCATGGTGCACCGCTGCCGATGCCACCGCGCAGCGGTGGGGATGGGGGCGGGCTGCTCTTTCTTTCTGATAACGAGATGACTTCAATTAGCGAACATTGGTACAGCCTCATCGTTGAAATATTCGCCAAAACACTTCAATCCAAGATCTTTCGTAGAGGGTGGTGGGATGGACAGAAGTCTCCACGTGGAGGGAGGAATTGAGATCGGGCGGGAGCGAGGAGGTCGAGGTCGAATAGATTAGAGTGAGTGATCAGTGAACAATGATGGAAGCACAAGCAATCAATCAGGACATTATGTTATCTCTCCAACAATTGATATTGTTCAAACTCTCTCTTTCCTTTCCTTCATCAGCACAGCTCGTTCCTTCCGCTGAATTGCTGTCACCCTATCATTCTCCTTTCTCAGCAGATCAAATAACTTCTGCGCCTGCTCTTTATCCCTATCTTCAAAGAGCTGAGCTCGCATTTGGAGGACGCTCATCTTCATTAATGTCTTTCCATCGTGCTTCTTTGCAAGCTGAACTTTATGCATCTTATTGTCAACGAGGAACTTTTGAAGATGTTTATGATTCCATGCAGTGGGAGGTAAAAGCACCGGTCTCGTCTCCTGTCGGTGTGACGAAACAGAATGTGCCTTTTCTTCTTTGATTTGATCATCCACGCCAACGATGCTTGCTACGGTCTTTAGTGTATCCATGGTGTGTTCAGTATCAGTTGCATTGGGAGCAACACAAGCAATTACACAAAGGCGTGCTCCAGCTCTTTCAAAACTTTCTTTCAATATCCTTGTGAGGTTGCTAGATCGAAATGGAATGTGTGCACTCTTTTTTGCTCTTGCACGGATGCATTCCTTGAGTGCGTAAAGAGACGCGTTAATCTCGGCACTTTCCTTCTGTCGTTCGCTATAATCGATAATGCATGTGAGCATGATGTTCTTGATTGACAATGAATGCAAAAAATAGCGACCACTTACCTGCTGTGATACAAGCTGTCGTGGCTCCTCTCGCTACCGGCGCAGTCTATCAACGTCAACAAGCCTCTCTTTGAACCTGGATGTTTACCCTTGATCTGTATTTGGCACACGGCATGTGATCGGCTGGATACGCCATTCTTATCAGTGGCCTCCGTCGCACGCCTTCCTTTCGCAAGCAATATTTGTCCAAGCAATTCCTCTGGAGATGTCACTTCAAGCGACACCGCATTCAAAAGTTGGACCGATCCATCTTCGCTGTCTAAAAGCTTGACCTCTCCGGACTCTTTCACGAGCAAGTCTCTGCATTCTTTGCTACCACATAGTTCGACAAATTGCATTGTTACATGTGGTCTATCCGCTTGACGTTTCCCCGCAAACATGGATTCAATGGCTTTGAATATACCATGAGACGTTCTAGTTTCAATACCAGACATAGTATGACTTTTGCCACATCCGGTTTGACCATACATGAGAATTGTGGCTATCCCTTGATTGGCAGCATCCAATACGAGAGGCTCTGCAATGTGTCTGTAGATATCATCATCACGAGCGTGTTCGTCAAAGGCTGCTGTGACAGGATAACTAATTGGTTTCATGAGCATTTGCTTCATGTCCGCATGCATGACACAGTTGTGCACGATGGTAACATCGTGTGCTCTTTCGTTCGTATTGTCAATCGATATAATGTCATAATCACCACGATCGAGCTCGTAGTCAAACATTGGTCGCTTACGGACAGCAATTGACACACCATTCATTCCTCGATCTTGAATTTGACTTCCAACCTTCTCCGAGTGATTCGATCCATTGTTCAAGTAGGAATGTCGTTGGCGGTACTGGGTGATATCAGCCTTGAACGAATCTCCGAAACGCAATCGAGCGGTTCGTTTATCTAAATTCCTCCTCCCATCAACTTTGTTCGAAGCCGACATTGCATCTTTGAGCCGCTGATTCCGTTGTTGTTCCTCACGCTGCACCGCCAGTGCCGCTGGCTTCTTTGTTATTGCTGTTGGAGGAGCTGATGCCGACGCCATTCCTACTGATCGAGAGTTTATTTTTGTTGGCATATCCCATTCATGCAATGATTTTGAAGTGCCGCCAGAGTTAATTGGTGCAGTAGAAGTTCGGCGTGGAGGTACATCTCCCGAACTATTCCGCCGGGAACCACCACATGCTACCTTGGCTGTTGCCGATGGTCCATTGGTATGCAATCTATCCGCTAAGCCACCATTAATTCTCTTCGTTGCAATCACCGCCGCCTTTTCTTTCACAGATATTTGGTTGGGATGCAATACAATTTCAGGAAGAACCTGCGTCTTCGTCGGTGGAGAGTTGAGATAGCTGTTGGGGATTGGCGTCGAATCATAGACCTGTTCCATCTCTGCCATGATGGCTTTAGTGTCTGGCGATGCCTCCTTCTCGTCTAATGTAAATGATTCCGAGTACTGATTGTCATCATCATCGCTAGAGCTGTCGACTAAGCAAGATTCGAACGAATAACTCGATGCCGATGACTCTCTAGAATGTTCTGCCTCTGAGATTGCAGACTGGACGCATTTTTTTGATGAGGACAATGCTGGGTTGTATTTCATGTCACCCCCCTTATGCATTATCGAAGTCTTCATTTGAACCCCAGTACCATTCTTTCTCAAACCCTCCATCGCCTTTTTCGTCACTGATGACAAGTATTCAGAATCGTTCCCAATATCGCTGCAATTATTTTCTTTTCCAATTGACGAGGTCGGATGATGCACAACCTTGCAATTATTCGTAGCAGATTTGTTTGATTTCTGCTGATACAAACGCAAACTCATCCGGATCTTGCTGTTGAAGAGTGGCATGAGACTTCGGAAGGCAATATCAATGGTGCAATGGAATTAGCTGCCATGGGTCATGGACGAGGCAGAACAGTGCTTCTTCCTTCGACCGAGGAGAGACGAGTTTTTCTCCCGTTTTCAATTAAATTATGATATTGTAACCAAGAAAAATTGCACACCATGGTGAGAGGTGAGGGAGGATTGTTCCCATTTCCAATAATTGCCGCCACCGGCCACCAGATCATCATGGCCTCGGTGGACAGCCCGCATCACGTATCAGTTACCAGCTCCCACCGGCTCCAACTGATGCCACCCGAAGCTCATCGGTATAGTGGTAGAATGTGCTTTCAATGCCCTACGCAACATCATGGTCAGCATAGATCAGCATAATCAATCCCCGACGCCGACGGCAGAGTTGGTTTGGAGTTGAATTTGAATCAAGATATGAAGTCGATTTCCTACTTACTTGTAGTCTACAGAGGAATTTATTTTTGCTTTTGGCGGGAGCGGAAGACGGGCTCGTTTGTCGGCTTTTGTCCGGCTTGTTCTTGTGGTTCCCGTCGCCGTCATGGTCTATGAGCCCGTTAGATTAGGTTCTACATTAAAGGTGTATCGGGCACGAATCGTCATTGTTCATGAGTTCATCGGCATTGTCCGTTGTCCACACCTCCTCCAAACAGCAGTGCAATCATCATTTCATCATGGATCTCCTCGGCGACATTGGTCATGCCGATCAACTCACCAGTACTCGCGAAGAAAACAAGGTCCTCCTCGCCAAAGTGAAGGAATTGAATTTCCGTATTCATGAATTAAAGGCGGAGAATGCGGCGTTGAAAGCCGAGGTGGAGATGTACCGCGAAGACTACTCGAAATCATCATCTTCTTCGAGACGCACTAGTGGTCCGGATAGTTACCATACTGGTGACGAAAGCAAGGAGTATCTCGTGGACAATGACAATGACGTTGGTGATGATTTTGTCACATCCGGTAATGGAGTATACCCCTCCGACGCGGCAGTGACCTTGCCACACATTCACACCGGCAATCCATTATGCTGCTCTCTCCACCCCGATGATTCTCTTCTTGCTACTGGAGGTGCTGATTCAAATCTTAAACTATGTCGTTGGGGTTTGGCATTAGTACCAGGGGATGAAGCATCAAGTAATACCGTGGCCAATTCCATTACGATTTCGTGTGGTGCACCAGTCATTTGTTGTGCATTTGCCCAAGTCAATAAGGGTAGGACATTGCCCGTGGTGGCTGCGGGATGTATGGATGGATCTGTCAAGGTGGTATATTGTGGAATAGAGTCGGATAGTACTATGGATCGTATCTTGGAGTCGAATGGTGATGATGTTGGTGGCATTAAGCATTCCAAGTATGTGAAAACACTTTGTTGGTCACCCACTGAACCAATTCTTGCATCGGCTTCTGCCGATGGGACTGTTCAATTGACACGCATTGAAAATGTCAATAGTGAAGCTGCGACTGTCACTCTTGAAACAGTTTCTTCGATGCATTTTGATGAAGCTATCGAAGCCATGTGTTACTTGAACAACGGTGACACTCTCTGCTGTTACGTTCGAGGAAATTCATTCTTGACTTGCTTCGATTTGAAGAATAATTCAAAACGGAGCAAGATGTGGCTGAATGGTGGATCGGTCGGCACGGGATGCTTTGATGACCACGTGAGTTTTGCAGTGTTGTCACTATTGCCATCTCCCGATGGAAGGTACCTCGCCGCGGCCACGGATACATCGCGAAATATTATCATGGACATTAAAACAAGTCGCATCGTTAAGAATTTGTATGGGCACAAGAATGATTCCTTCAGCACTCCCAAAATCGCCTGGAGTAGCAATATGCAGTACCTATATGGCAATAGTCAAGATGAAAATTGCATTTGTGTTTGGGACATTGCATCGGCAACCATTGTGAATCGGCTCGAGGAGGAAAGTGGTCATACCGGTTATGTGAGAGATATTTACAGCAGTAGTACGTCTGATACGGTTGTTTCTGTCTCGTTTGACAAGACGGCGAAACTTTGGCTTCGTGACATGTGAAATGTGATGTGGGTAAATCTTCAGTGTAGTACAAATAATAGCTTGAGGTTTAGAGTTGCTTTGGCAATGATATGATCTGTAACAAAAGCAAACTCCGCAGACTATTGAATAGCTTAGAATGCACGCCCAAACAATGCCATGTGAGTGGCGTCCTCCCCGCTGTAAAAGCATTTTTTGCCCTCTGCCATACCGGCATTATTGACATCTATCGGGTAGCATCGAATAGTAGCCTTACATTCCTCCTTTATTTTTTCTTCGTTCGCGGCATCGCACTTCCAAGGCACCAAGTATAGACCAGGTCCGTCGTACTCACTTGCTTCGTCCTTCTCGAGGGCTACCTTCATCTCATCATACGTCGCCATTACGTTAATACCCGCTGCAAGGCGCTCCTTAGCCGATTCAAGGAGGAACTCTTGCATGTCCTCCAACCCCTTTGTAGCCGTAGTGGCCACCTCATCAAGGGAGACGGTCGTTTTGCCCTCAGATCCAACACGGTATTTGAATACGCAAACTCCACCCGCGACATCACGTGGTCCGAGCTCAATACGCAATGGCACTCCTTTCCTTTCCCACTCAAAGTATTTGGCACCGTTACGAACATAGTCACGATCGTCTACCTTCACTTTAAGACCGGCACCCTTCAGATCAGCCACTAACTTGTCCAAAGTATTGTCAAGTGCAATCTTTCCCGCTTCATCATTCTTTTTTGGTGGGATGGGCACCACGACCACTTGAACAGGTGCCACACGAGGAGGAAGAACAAGTCCAGCGTCATCGGAGTGAGTCATGATTAACGCACCAATCAGACGTGTCGATACACCCCACGACGTCCCCCAAACCACCTGCTGTTGACCCTCCGTATCCTGATACGTCACATCAAACGCCTTCCCAAAACTCTGTCCTAGAAAATGTGACGTCCCACTCTGTAATGCCCATCCATTCTGCATAAGTGCCTCAATAGTAAATGTCTCCTCGGCACCCGCAAACCGTTCTGATGGACTTTTGGCTCCCTTGATTACTGGCATCGCGAGGAGTTTCTCGCACATATCGGCGTATTGATGCATCATCTCCTTCGAATCCGCAAGCGCGCCCTCAGCTGAAGCGTGGGCGGTATGACCCTCTTGCCAAAGGAATTCGGAGGTGCGGAGAAATGGACGGGTACGCATTTCCCATCGCATGACGTTGGCCCATTGATTGACTTTAAGGGGTAGATCACTAAAATGATCAAACAGAAAGTCCAGTTAAAAGCACACTACATGAGAGAGAGCTCAAAGGCAAGCAAGGAGTAAAAAAGTATGCATTTCACTACTCACCGATGACTCACAATCCACTTCTTAAACATACTCCATATCATAGTCTCACTCGTCGGTCGTATAATCAACGGATCTTCCAACTCTGCTTCCGGATCAGCCATCAATCCTCCCTTCTCACTCTTATCGGTAGTCAATCGATGATGTGTCACCACAGCACACTCCTTGGCAAAACCATCCACATGCTCAGCCTCCTTACTTAGAAAACTCTGTGGAATTAATAGTGGAAAGTAAGCATTTTCGGCACCATGTTCTTTTATCCTCGCATCGAGATTGGTACGTATTTGATCCCATAGGGACATACCCCATGGTTTAATTACCATACAGCCACGGACTGGAGAGGTTTCGGCAAGGTCGCAGATGCGTACAATGTCGTTGTACCACTTGGAATAGTTGGTAGATCGAGGTGTGATGTAGTCGGATTCGACATCGTCTGATGATGTGCTTTCTTCTGGTGATTGTGTTTGTTTCTTCTGACCTCCTCCCTTCTCCTTTTGAGTGTTTGTAGTTGCTGGATTCAATTGCGCCTTTAATTCCATAAGTTCAGCCACATGCGGTGCGAGTTCTTCTTTGGATATGCTCTTCTCTTTGAGACTACGTATCTCATCGCCTTTATTTTTTATTTTGGTTTCGAGTTCGTCGGAGAGAGTGTCGGTAGAGGAGGATGTTTGAGATAGGAGCCGCGTAGTGAGTGAAGGGTGATGATTGAACATTGTTCGTTTTGTGGCGATGCGAGATGTGCTGCTCCTGCTACTGATGCCACCAAGTATACCCGACATTGACACCGACGATGACGATGACGACGACAACGACGATGGTGACGACACACATGTGACGTCGTAATCGTAATTGTTTGCGCCAGTCCAAAGTGCAGCCCTCCTGGACACAGGTCGCAACTGCTGGAATGCCCGCGTAGTCGTCATGATGGCGAAGGTGGCCATCAGCGTAGCGAGATTGAGCCGCTTGAGCGACATGTGGATAGCGACGAGCTACTCTAGAGCTAGATAGAGGTAGAAGGGACCGCCTTCTAGGATAGTAGCGGCGGCGTTAGCGGTAGCGGGGGTGTGCCATCGGATGTCGGCGGAAGTGAGAGTGAATGAAGAGAGGAGATGGTGCGTCATGAGCAATTCATCCACGTGGAAGTGAGTGGGTGAGTCATCATCCACAAAATATTTTGGCGGGGGAAATGAAATTTGGCGGGAGAGTCAGGGGTCAAGCAGTAATTTTTGGCGGGAGAGAGCGAGAGTGCACCTTTTTTTGGCGCGACAGCGGGCGGAACCATTCATTTTTGGCGACGGCGAAGATGACGGCCAAACAATCCGTGCCTTGCTTACAACTTCCGACAATAGTATCTAGGAGTATGAGTAATAGAATGTCTACCAGAGATAAATAATGAACATCATCGTCCACTATAACAAGTCTGCCATTGAAGTCTCGTCGGTGGCAGACGGCAGGGTAGGAGATCGAGACTCGTGGGCTAAATTGACGCAACGATTCGTCGAGCAATCTTTAATACATCCCCCGCAATTATTGATATTGTTGGCGTCGCTCTCAACATCGTCGTTATCAAATAATCATTCATATGATCCCATAGAAAGAAAGAGCAGAGATTTTGATAGATATTTATTTAGATTTGGTGATGGCTACGCCACCATGATTCAAACGATATGGGGCAAAGCTGGTGGCAGCAATAGAAGGATAATCCACAAAACTGATGGTGGCGGTGACAAAGGCGAGAGAGAGATGATAGAGGCAAATATCACATTGAACCCACGAGCTGGCGGAGATACTAGAAACAACTCGTCGTCGAAAATATTACAGCAACAATGTCACCCATCGGCGATGATTCCGATACCCAAGCAAAACAATGATGATGGTGAAGGTGAAGCAGGATCATCGGGAGCAATTCATGTAGATTTGATTATCGAAATGGTTGGTTTTGCAGAGGCACAACAGCAAAAGCAACATCAACGCAATCGGAGAAGGATGAGCATTAGAGATAGTAGAGGAGATGGAAGTGAAGATACCACAACATTTCCCATGACGCAAACACCCTTTCCAATCGACGATGCCAAAATGAACTTATTGTCTGTGTGGGAACATCCAATGTTTAAGGGTGTGGTAGATCATTTTACCTTGGAACGGTATAGTCTTGTAAGTGCCAATTCAAGAGTTACTGCAGTAGGCGCAGAAGGATATGGATTAGGAGAAGGTGGTGGAACCCTACACTCAAACAACAATGTTGCAGAGCTTGCTACCATTGTTGCTGAGGCTCCTTCATCTGCGGCACTTCTCGAAACGACGACGGAACCCAATTCTCCAAGCAATCACAAGATGATGACACGAAAGAAGTTGTCGTTGGAACAGGAGACAGACACGCCGTCATCTATAAAGCGAATACAGAATGCTTCCCAACGTCCACTCAATGGATTTATTATGTTTCGTGACGAGTTTCGCCCTATACTCCTTGCGCGTCATCCTGGAATATCGATTACTAAGTTGGTACGTTTACAATCGCAATTTGATCGTTGCATTGTATCTGCTTGGGAGTGCATCTCACTCATCTGTTTCGTGTTCCACTATAATCCATGATGGTATTATTTCCTCCTCACAGGCAAAGTTAGTTGGTAAGGAGTATCGAGCATTTTCGGACGATCGGCGGCGGAGGTACATCGATGATGCAAGGTTGTCAATTACTAGGTACGACGACACTAATGACGAAGAGGAATTCGAGGAGGAGCTAGACGATGGGAATGCAGACAGAAGTGTTGATTCGGATATTGGTGAGAATCGGCAGAAGAATAAACCGAAACGTCCACTCAATGGTTATTTTTTATTTGCCTGTGAGATACGAGACCAAGTCAGGGCTGCCAATCCTCATTTGACGGGCTCCAAAATTGTAAGTGTTATTGTGTTTGCACATGGTGTTTGCTTTGCGATGCTCGTGTCTACTGTCTCTAATGCCACACTATTTCACTCTTTAGATGTGTAAGATCGCCGAAGCGTACAATGCGCTGGACAGCAATGCAAAAAAATGGTACGAGGCCACGGGCCGTAATGCCTTTGCCAACTATAAGGAAGAATTCGGTAAGGATGTGATGAAACTAGGACCGCGATACAAGGGCAACGTGGTTGGAAAGGAACAGAAGAAGCAATTTGGTATCGTTAGCGATGAGAGTACGGTCGAGACAAGTGTCGGTGATCGCAGGAGATATAGAGATATTGTGTCAGACGTTCCGGCCAGTCCTGCCGATGGTCTACCAACTGGTTGGACGATGCGCGTCATCCGCCGCTCGGGTAAATCTAACTGGGTCAAACACGATAAATATTGGTACTCTCCAGTCCAGTCGTACAGATTCCTATCCATGACGAAGATAGAACAATATTTAGAAAGGTTGGAAGAGGTTGGCGGTGACGAGGTGATGGCGTATAAATTATGCAAACTCAATGACAGAAAGAGGAAGAATACGGATGCAGCCGATATTGTTGTGTATGACAGAAAGAAAGCAAAGAGGAGCAAGAGGGCGAGTAGAAAGAAAAAGATAGTTGTTGAAATGGATGAGGATGCGGATGTCAATGAGAGCGAGGAGGATGAGATGACCGACGACCGAAGCCTGGGTATAACTGTCTATGCGGTTTGAAGACTTTGACATTCATTCTGCCAACCGTCAGCTACCGTCCGGTAGATCTTCATGGCTTTTGGTGGACGAAGTACTAGTACATGATAGCGGCATAGAACGACGATGATGTCATACAAAAGTAAACCAATGCTGCCTACATCTATCAACTTAATTGATGTTCGAACAAGACATGAATGCACAATCCAGCCTCCGCCTAACAATGGAGCGAATTTCCTCGATGCATAGGAGTAAGTAGGTAATATTGTTCAATCACCGACGTAAGTGCCGGAGAATGGTGATGGAGGATGGGTGAGTGGTACGATAGTTAGACAGGTGGATGGATTGGATATTGTTATGGCGCGGCAATAGTTGTAAAACACATTTAAACCTTAAGTGACAGACGAAAGATAGAGTATCGTATTGCGATTAAAAAAGGGGGAATATGGCGGGAAGAAGAGGTTGCCGATATTGCGGCGAATTTTGCACCAGATGGCACATCATGCATGGAATGACCACCATGGCGTATTATTATGGCATGCTGTTGCCATTGCCACTTGCCACTTGCCGCTTGCCGCTTCCGACAGCTACTATCTACCACTATCTGAACCGATTCACTACTGAAAAATGATCCTCGTCGTCCACTATAACAAGTATGCCATTGAAGTCTCGTCGACGGCTGGCGGGGTAGAAGATGGAGACTCTTGGGGCCAACTAGCGCAACGATTCGTCGAGCGATCTTTAATGCATCCCCCTCAACTGTTGCCATTGCTGACATCGCTCTCATCATTGGCAAATAATCATTCTACTGGTCCCATCAAAAGCAAGAATAGCGATGGCGTTAGATATTTATTTAGATTTGGTGATGGCTACGCCACCATGATTCAAGTCATATGGGGCAATACCAGCCACAATGATGGTAATGGTGACTGCGGGGGAGAGATGATCGAGGCGAACATCTCATTTAAACCGCGAGCGGGCAATAAACTACAACACCAATGCCACCCATCGGCGAAGGTTCCAACACCCGATTCAATTGAGGGATCATCTAGCCTTCATGTAGATTTGATTGTCGAAGTGGTTGGGTTTGCGGGGGAACAACAACGAAATGGGGGAAAGAAGTCCAAGGGAGGTAGCAGTGGAGGTATCACAACTTTTCCCATGACGCAAACGCCATTTCCAATCGACGATACCAAACAGAATTTATTATGTTTGCGGGAACATCCTAAGTTCAAGGGTGTGGTGGATCATTATACCTTGGAGCGTTGGAATGGAGCCAGTGGCGATTCAGCAGCAGCAGCAGTTGCAGGAGGAACCCTCCCCACAAACAATGTCGAATCAAAGTCTACCTCCAGCAAAGCATCTCACGCGACGTCAAATACGGAAGTGACACAGATGACTCATTCGACTGCAGCAATTCTCGAAACGGATAATTTGCCAAAAAAGAATAAAAGGGAGAAAAGGAAGAAGTCGGCGTCGACGGAGCAGGAGACCGACTCGAACAATATTGTTGACTCTACTCCGCAGGAAAAGAATGGCCCTCCTCCCAAACCTCATCGCAATGGGTTCATGATGTTTAACGCTGAGGTTCGTCCCAGAATTCTTGCGCAACATCCCAATTTGTTGGTAACCGAGTTGGTACGTATCACTTCTGAATCTACTTTCATCAAACTCAATTTCATTGTGAATTAGAACGTTGCATGTATTCACCTGTATTTATTTCTTCCTACGATCCGTGATGTCCCACAGGCAAAGAAAGTTGGTGAAGAGTATCGAGCATTGACAGAAGAACGACGACAGAAGTATATCGATGACGCAAGGTTGGCAATACTAAAGTACAAGGAGGAGCATCCGGAAGTGGAATTGAATGCCTCGACGAAGAGCAAGAAAAAGACTAAGGAGGATGCAAACAAGAAGTCCTCCGTGATGCCGCCGACACCAAAACCTCTGCCGCCCCTCCCACCACTTCCGGATTCCGATGATGACACTAGTGATGAGGAAGACTCCGAGGAGAAGCGAGATACGGGGAACAAAAACAACAGTGTTGGTTTGGATAACGGTGGGAATGAGCAAAAGAACAAACCGAAACGTCCACTGAATGCATATTTGCTCTATTCCAATGAAGTACGAAATCAAGTCAGGGCAGCCAATCCTGATGCGACCGCCGCCGAAATTGTAAGTCCTTTGACGAAGACAGCGCGAGCATGACGCATTTCTGATTCACATTGCTTTGATTTGTTCGGGTTTGATATATCTGTTGTCTCTTGCTTCACGTCATCTTTGGACCTGATTGATTTCTTTTTACTCTTTAGATGTGTAAAATTGCTGAAGCATACCAGGCGCTGGACGACGGTACAAAACAATGGTACAAGTCCGCGTCCGAGAGCGCACGCGCCAAGTACAAGGAAGAATACGGTGAAGATGCAATGAAATTAGGACCGCGCTCCAAAGGCAAGGTTGATAAAAAGGAAAAGAAGAAGCAAGCTGATAACAAGGAAAGGGAGAAGCAATCTAATGCCAAGAGTGGCGGTAGCGATGTTGACGATAGTACCGTCGAAACACACGGCAAGATAGATTTTGCGTCGGAATTCCCTGAGAATCCTGCCAATGGTCTGCCAACCGGTTGGATGATACGTGTGGCACCCCGCCCGAATAAACCCAGCCAAAAAGATAAGTACTGGTACTCTCCTGTCCAGTCGTACAAATTCCCATCCATACCGCAAGTAAAACGATTTCTTGAAATGCTGAAAGAGACGGACGGTGATGAGAAGAAGGCGTATAAGTTGTTGAACAAGAGGAAGAGCGTGGATGCAACTGACAATACTGATGACAGTAAAAAGGCGAAGAAGAAGAAAAAGAAAACTAAAAAGGTTGCCGTCGAAAAGACAACCGATGAGAATGAGGATGGCAGCGAGAGTGAGGTGGATGACGGGATGCCGGATGCTTGGGGTTGTTAAGTTGGTGACAATTTTTACATACATTTCATTCGATGGATTTATCTTGGTTGAGATGGCTTCAAGTTGTTTTTGTTTACATATGCCTACCGTCCACGGTGACTATTTTTCGGAAGATGTGGCAATCCTACTTATTGTAGCAATGAGTTTTATGGAGAAGCAAATAATGTCAGCGACATATAATGTGAATGATGTCCTTAAATTATATCAATTAGTACCGCCAGAATATCAACTCAGCCCGTCGACCAAACAAATCCAATAATTTTCTAACATCTGTCAAACTGAATAATGCCCTCGTTGTAAATATTCAGCATCTAATTTTGTGCCCCTGCAGATGCCGTCTCACGTGCCGCCGTTTCTTCCACCTTGGCAACACTTACCCAATTTTTCATCTCCTCTGGCACACTCGTCCGTCCCTCAGCTTCCACGCGAGTCCACGCTTCACTGTTCGCCCGAAGTGGATCTCTTTTCACAACATAATGAAATCTAGCTTCCTCCATAAGCTGATCAAAACTAGGACCAGTCGAAAGACCCGCCATGGCCGCTTCTCTTTTTTCATCTGCTGTCATCTCCTCACCCTTGTCCAAGGCATCCCAATAGTCAGGAAGTTCTATCTGGGGAGGATTGGCAGCATAATATCCACGAATGATCAAACTTTGTGACACGGTGAACAGGTTCGATGTAAACCAGTAAATGGTCAGTCCAGCAGGAACCTGTAATGAAAAGAATCCAATCATCAATGGGAGGAACTTCAAAATTCGCTTGGAACTTTGAAGCTGTTCCTTCTCCTCTTCACTGGCACTTTCATCCTCCGGTGGTTGTAGGACATTCATGGTAAAGCTTTGCATGAGCACTAGGACGACAGGCATAATGAGGAAGGGCAATGTTCCCTCCCATCCCATGGACGGGGCTCCATTCGACCAGTTTTGTGTCAACCATTCCATACCACGATAATTGTTCTCCGCCGATACAGGGCCTTCCAACGAAGGGATCCACAAGAATGGTTCATCTAACCTCCCCTCGGCAGCAAGACGTGTCACGGAACGATACAACCCCAAGAAGATTGGAATCTGGGAAAATGACGTAATGCATCCTGCCAATGGATTTTGCTTCGCATCTTCATACAACTTCGAAATAGCCCGATTTTGCATATTCTGATCCGAGTACTTCTCCTTGATTTTCTTTGTGTAGGGCTTTAGAGCTTTCATATACTCGGAGGATTTGTTTTGCGATATTGAGAATGGAATGAGCAACGAACGTACGCCGGCGGTGAAGAGAAATATAGATACACCCCATGTTTGTGTGAAGCCAGCCTTTCGTAGTGGTTCATCGACAATGTTATCGTGGACGAATGCTAATCCATTTTTGTAGAGCTGGATGTAGGATTCCCACCAGCTATTATCTGTCGCTGCAGCTGCAGTGGCGGCGGCTCCACCAGCATCGGCAGCATCGGCGATGATGATACTACTAGCAGAGTCAGCAAGCCAGGTAGGAGTTTGAAGAAAGAAATCTTGCTGTGGCATAATCATCGTTGAAAGATGATGTAAATTATGCAAGTCTCCCATTGTTTCAGGGGTGATCATGTTGTGAATTGTGCCGATACTCCGCGATGATCGCGAAGTAGGTGCGAAGGCAGAGCCGACGTCGATGGCTACGGCCAAAGCCAGAGCAGTGATGTATCTCATGTTGTGAATGAAGCGAGTGTATTAAAGGTAGCGGATGCTGATACTTTTGCGGCCAATTGAGAGGATAGTGTCTATTTGTCGATGCTCACACTGCTTAGATTATGATCCAACGCAACACTGACGACAGGCTGAAGCCATTGGTGGTTCCTTTGCCTTCAGTTTTGGTTTCGTACTCCTCTCTCTAGACTCTAGAGGTAGAGGAGGTTGAATGTTCGAACGGGTGCGATCTTTTGCACGTGACTTGACTCTTGACTGCTCAGTGACGACACGTGGAGATGGAGACAAAGGACAGACTGACGTCCATGTTGTCCGTTCGTCCATACGATACCAGCTGACTCCATCGTTGTCGTTGTGACCATGAAGTAGTCTTGTCGCACCGGTGCATCAGGAGGTCATCTGAACAATCCATACGTGAAACACAGTCATTTGCTTATGTAATTCAATGCGGGTTGAAGTTGGGTTGTACTTTGAAGAAAGTCAGGGGGTGCTCTTCAAGTTTAAATTCAAATGTTCCCTTAAGTGTTTTCGAATATTTAACGTCAAAGATTTGCCTTCTCTCCTCCCTCACCACACCGCACACATCATACACAACACAAGAGGTGAAGGTTTTCATTTTCAACCCATCGCACTTCTTGCCTCTCGGCTTCTCCTCCGTGAAACACCAGCCCCTTCATTCGCTCGAATATTATTATCCAAGCCAAACCATTCTTTGACGAACAGCAATGAACGAATCGTCACAGCCTCACTCTGTGGTGCATGCCACTAATTATGTCGGGGGGCCAAACGGTTCATCATCGTCAGACGCAAAGTCGAAGAAGAAGGTGAGGATCTGTTTTGGTGACACCTGTTGACACTGTACCGGCGTCGTCCAACACACCAGCCGACGATTGAAGGCATGTGGTATTTTGAGAAGTTCTCGCATGGCTGCTTTGAATGAGTTGCGCAATTCATTGCTGGCGCCAGTGGCTTCGTTACCATGATGTGTCGCTAGATACATTATTTTCGACACGATCATGATCATGATTGTCGCTGTATCAAAGGCACAAGCCCGATACTCTCTGCATTATTATCTTGCATTCATTCCTGTTAATACATACGCACAATTCACTTTTACATGAAATCTCATCTTCATCATTCGTCGTTTTCAAAGGGGGGAATCATCTCGAAGATCCGTCGCCGGCTTACCGTACAGGGTGACAGTGAGACAATTGATGGGGGAGCCTTGTCAGAGTTGAGGGATGCCAAGGGAAAGGCAGAAGATGTAAGACCAATTCTAAATCAGCTAGATTATGTCTTTCCACAATATCGTTCTAAATACACTTTGACTTTTCTTGTTCGACGTTCGTCTCTGATGTTTAATTTATGTCTCGTTGACATTCTACTTCCCTTCAGCATCATGGCAATCTAAAGTGCGCAGTGACGGAATATTCTGGAGTAACAAAGAAGGGTCACGCTCCATACAACCCACGTAAAAAGAATCAGGACGCTCTCATTATGGCAGATGATCCCTCAACGAACACTCTAATTCTCTGCGTCTTGGATGGACATGGAGAGCACGGCGATGGAGTGTCGGCACAGTTCCGTGATCAGCTTGCCATGGAGATGATGTCTCATCCTTGCTGGTCGACAGATATTAAAAAGGCCGTCTCGGATTCCATTGCGAAGGTGGAACATCAGGTGATTCGTAACTTTCGTATTGATACAGAATTCAGCGGTACGACATTATCGATGGCGATTATTCGGGGAAATACGTTGATTGGTGTGAACATTGGTGATTCTCGAGTTATTCTAGGACTTGAGAAGGATGGAAAGATTGTGGCAGAGGAATTTACTCATGATCATAAGCCGGATTCTCCTCTAGAGAAGGAGCGAATTCTTGCGGCGGGGGGTAGGGTCTTTGCGGTGGAATATGATGATGGAATTGATGGTCCCCCGCGTGTTTGGTTAGGCCACATGGATGTGCCAGGGCTTGCCATGTCGAGGTGAGTCTACTCATCCAAATCTTGTGGGATAGTTGCCATCATCGGTGGACATCGCTCATTCTCTTTCTAATCGTTTTGCATGTGCATCGACTTTTCAATATTCCTCAGATCGCTGGGGGATGCGGTGGCACACACCGCTGGTGTGATTTCAGATCCTGAATTTGTTGAGAAAGAATTGAACCCCTCGTCAGATCGAGTTATTGTGGTAGCAACCGATGGACTTTGGGAATTTGTGGACAATGATGAGACAATAAATATCCTAGTGCCTACTCCTGGTCCCGCGGAGGCGGTGGATAGCCTCGTGAAGGAAGCGAATGCGAGGTGGATGCAAGAGGAACAAGTGATTGATGACACCACTGTTATTGTTGCACATTTGTTTGGTTACAAGGAATCGGACGATTAGACACTTGGTTCTATGTTTGCATGTCGCTGGGGGGAGAGACTTTGCTTATCATTTAATTATCTTGTAAAGTTGATGCGCTTTGATGCATGATGGGGAGGGGGGAAACGATGATTTGGGTCTATCGTGGACTAACACGCATAGTTTTAATTCGATTATTCAATTGAAAATTGAACATAAAGCCCGTGCAACGCAAATGAAGTTTATTCGTAGAAATGTGGCGGATGTAGCTACACTTTGATCCATCGCCCTCATAGTGGAATCTTGATTCGATGCAGGTTCAAACTCCTTCTCCAGGACAATCTTTCCCAGCACAACATCATCAACATGCAGATCGCCTTTATTTTCAATGTGCACGTGCTGTTCCTTTCAACAACATCCCTACCTACCTGTTATTCCGATGATTGATACTGCTTTAATCCCTCCCAGAAAAAGGCTTCGACTACATGTATACCATAGCACCGAAACACCCTCTCCCTCAATTCACAGCACCAAAAATAGCGTATTGAACATACTTTATTCAATTCCTCTTCCCACCCGGTTGATAATCCTGCGGCCTCGGCAATTTCTTCAAATACGAATCATCCTCCTTATCATACCAATCTCTATGTCCTGTATCCCAATACTTTTCATATTCTTCGGCATACTTATCACGTAACATTTGTATAAATCCGGCCTGGGGATGTTCTTTCTTCTTTTGTTCATCGGTGCCTATGCGTAGTTGAGTGATGAGTTGGTAGGCTTGGAAGGTGAAGAGACCGAGACAGGTGGTGACTACGGTTTTCTGGGCCATATCGGCTAGTTTGGTGGCGAAGCTCATGGTGTCGGGAGAGCGTCGTTGTATGTATCCAAAGTGGAGGTTAGGTTAGATTCACTGTATCGATCGTTCTACAAAAAATTAAAAAGGATTTGGTTGAGAGGCGAATGCGACGGCGGAGGGGGGCGCAAATAATAAAATTGTTGGGGCAGGATGTTACTCCGGAGCCAGATAACGAGAGAGGATAATGAATAGAGCAACTGGAATTCTTCGCTTTTTGTTGGAGAGATGCAGTGGATGGAGAGAAGTCGCTAGTATGATATTGTCAATGCTGCCGCGATGGTGCTAATTATCGTACTGTTACTGTTACTATTGTGGCTGCAGCTGCGGCTGCCATGGTCTTTGTGTGGCGGGAGCGATGACCGCTGACTCACCATGTTCATGCCGTCAGTCTGTCCGTCGACAAAGTGCCCCAGACGCTTGCCGCCAAACTTTTGGCGGGGTCCTCGGGCAGCTTCTTTGTCTTCGTTCTTCGTTCGGCCGGGGATTTTTTGGGCCCAAAATTTTGCAGCAGCAGCGCAATAATATGTATCGAACAAATCAATGCAAGAGCACAAAACTCAACCCAATTTCATAATCCATGAAGATGAAGGTCCCCAACGAAGCCATTGGCGTCATAGCCATGGCAGCCTCCAAAGTCTCTACCAAATATTCCAAGTCTACTACGCCAAGTGAAAGTACCGACGTCGCCAGACAACGACAGCCGCAGTTCTTGTCGCGGCGGCTACTCAATCAGCAGGAGCAGCAGGAGGCGGATCATCAACATCTCGCTTCCGATCCAGCTAGAAATTCCATTGATGCCATACTACCTTTATCTTCTTCATCAAATCATCGTCATCTCGCAGCCAACACCGACAATTCATCCTGCGATGTCAATTTCCTCTACTGCCTCCTCTCCCCCCCCTGCCGTACATGCTTCACCTCCATGCAAGAGAATAGTATTGATTGGACCAATGTCGTACCCGACACTCCCTGCACGGACATTCTTGGTTTCTTAGTTGCTGGTGGACATTGTCTTGATGTCAAAAATGGTGGAACAGACGTCCAAGATGGTTTTTGTGCGGCGTTTGATTCATGTGTGGTTTGGGATGAGATTGATGAGAGTGGTGGTGGTGGTGGTGGTGGTGGGAGTGATGAGAATAGTAAATCTACGTCAGACAGTGCCATCGATTGCACCACACTCACATCCTGCTCTTGGCCAGGAATGCATTCCCAATTTCTAGGCGATGGGGTCTGTCATGATTCCATGCCAGGCTGTTACAATTCCCCCATTTGTAATTTTGATGGAGGCGATTGTTGTGAAGACACTTGTCATTATCCTAGCGTCGATGCTACTATCACTGATGGCAGCGGCGGTGGAAAAGATGTCTATGGCGAATGTGGCATGGAGGGATATGCCTGTCGAGATCCTAAGTCGGTCAAGTGTCAACCGATCTTGGCGGGTGTGTACAAGGGATTTTGTGAAGCAAAGGCGAACAACACGACGACGGGAGAAGTAGATGATGACTTGATTCCCCAGGAGAAGGAGGTGCTACCTATCTGCAGTTCTAGTGAGACACTATTTCGATTGGTGCAATATGATTCTTGGGGGGATGGATGGGATACAACTCAGCTCACATTGAAAGAACGTGGATCATCTACATCCACCACTCCAATTTATCAGGGTGGTTTGGAATATGGAAGTCAGGGCACCGTATATCTATGCCTTACAAAGCAGGCTGCGAAATGTTATCAGGTGACTGTCGAGAATGGAACATGGGGAAATGAAATATCATGGGAACTCCGCCCATTGGCCGGGGGTGCACCGGTACTTGCTGCCGGTGGATCTCCCGCCGATTGTACCTTCTCCCTCGGTGGCACCTCTACTTCCAGTGGTAGTAGTGGTGATGCATGTCCCAATACTTGTGAATCAACACGTCCCAATACTCAAATTCAAGATCCTAATTACAAGGGTTACAAAGATATGGAAGCATGTATTGAAAAGAAGTGTTTGATTCAAGTAGGAAAATGTTCCATGGATGCTACCTGTGCGGAATGTATGCAGGAGTCGATTCCGGATACGTGCTTTGCCAATGACAACTTCAATGTACGTATCTTTGATCTGTTCTTGCCTCGCTTTATTCTCACCCGTGGATCTTACTGACATTAACTGTATTTTGTTCTTACTCGGAAACTGCGTCGCTTCGATATACTTAAGACGCTTATCGATTGTTCCATGTGCTCATGTTCCGAGAAGCGTCCAGCCTATTGTGATGCCAAGTCGAGTGGTGCAGATGCATCCAGCTCCAACGGATCATCGGCGGCATCGCACAGTGGAATAATTAAGCCTGCAATAGCTCCCAGTAGCAGCGGTGGCTCCTCGGAAAGTGCAGCAGCCGCCACGGGTGGAACTTCGGTGTGCAGTCCCGAACAAACCATGAAGGGTACCTATTCTCTCGTCCAATTTTCGGAATGCGGGATGGTCGATGAAATGATGGCGATGATTACCGAATTTGACAATGATAACTTTGGCATGCTTGATCTGTTTGAGGAATGTGCTCACACATATGATGAGCAGCCATTGCATGGTGGGAAGAGTGCGTTGGATTGCATGAAGATACTGCACAATCTCATCATGGATGACAATGGTGACGAGAAGGATGCATCCTCTACCGCCAAGAATGCTAAGGGAGAACCATTGCCGGAAAATATTGGCAAGGCAATATCAACCTTGGCAAGCAATTTATACCACAATGCCGAATCCTTCTGTGAGTGTGCAGCCAACGCCAATAAGGACACTCCCGTGTGTACTAGCTTTATCAATTTCAAGACATTGCTGTTCGAGGCCGTGGATGCATGCAAATCATTGGATGCCATTGACTGTGCGGCATGGGAAGAATTTTACACACCCTGTAAGAAGAATTTAGTGCAGATGTACGGTTCGGTGGATTTTGACAACCAGCAGCAGTGCAGTTTCGTTGAGACCCAATGTGGTGGTGCCGGGCCTTTCCCAGCTTTTCGTCGTTTAGATTGTGGTGGAGAAATTTCCAAGAGTGCATGGGACTTTCATACAATATACGAGCGCGGTTGCTTGAAAGACTCATCGGGAAATAATCCTCCATCTCCGGGTGTATCGCCACCAACACCTTCCACTCCTAGTAATACATCCCCGTCGAGCACGGAGAAGAAACAATACCAACCATATAGCGCCAATGGCGAGTCGGACGCAAAGAAGCCATACTACTCACCAACGTACGGCGATTCCGAACCCGCCTCATCATCTACCCACTATGAAAAGAAGTCCCATCATTTCATTCGCAACTTTTTCATCCTTGCGATCATTGCTGCTGTAGCAGCATATATTGTGAATAAGAGACGACGGGAAAATTTCAATTATGCACGGTTCCGTCAAATGCGTGAGGCGAGAAATTACACCGGTGGGTTAAGCTCGGGAGGTGATTACATGGGTGTGTCCATGATGGATTCGTGCAGCTTTGAACCGCCATCTTTACCACCGACTCC
>JALLBK010000045.1:0-30853 GCA_036940085.1 Discostella pseudostelligera
GACTAGCAAATGGACGAGACGCAACGGCACTGTTCGAATCGCATCACTATTTCATATCCTTCATCCATCTCAATCAAAAGAGAGTTGTGTTTTGGATTCATTTCGACTGACAACAAAGTAATCAGAAGTAAATGAATACAGATTAGTAAGCACATGAAATCATTAAATTCAATAGTAACTCCATCGAAATGAAGCTCCCAGCCACCATGATGATGTGTCGAAGATCCATTCTCTTCTCGCAAGCATGCTGACCCGGGCGGGAAAAATGCTGCAAAATGACTCTCACAAAATCTTTCACCCACCCAACTTGAGCAAATTGGCGAGTGTTTTCACAGCACATCTGTAGATTTGATCGCTACACTACCCCAATTTCGTGGTCTTGCACCACCACCACCATCGGCTCTCTTGCTTGTGTTGCCTCCCTCTTTCGCACTCTCTCTGGGCATGCAGCTGCACCATGACGACAAGGCATTTGAAATGGACGGCCACCATTGCATTTGCATTGGATTTTGACCGAGATTGACCGTCCCATAGATATCCTTCATCCATCTCAATCAAAAGAGAGTTGTGTTCATCGAGCCTGAGCACTATTATCACCTCTCAGCTGTAGAGGGTAGCGATATTCATCAATTTCAGCAGCAAGCAGCAAGAGTGCACGAGACGGTGGTCAATTCATCATATCAATCGTTCATCATCATCATGAGCAGCAGCAGCGGCAGTGGTGTGATGAAATCATCAGCGGGTGGGAGCAGTGGTGGCAGTGCATGGTCGCGCCCCCTGAACAATCGAGGACGATTTAGCAACGACAATAGCAGTGGTGGCGGGGGCAGCTTCAATGCCGGTAGCAGTAGCCATAGCGGCGGCGGCGGAGGAGGGGGGCAGCAGCAGCGTCCTCCACCCGGAATGGAGGGCGGCGGCGGGAGCAGCTCTCGCTTTGGTGGCTGGGGCAATCGCGGCAGCAGCGGTGGTGGCGGGGGCGGGGGTAACTCTACAAATGGCCACGGGAAGAAGACAACTAACGACAACAAGTACTCCAGTGGCGCCAATGCCAATGCTGCGTCGACCAGCCAACAACAACAATTAACCCAACATCAAATCATCCTACGTGAACGATTCATCCACCTTACCCTCTCCATGGTAGGACATACCGTCACCCTAACCACGACCGATAATCACATCCTCGAGGGGATATTCCATACCTTTACTCCGTTTGATTCTCTCAATGACGATTTGAAGAATAAGTATGTCATTAAGGCATGTCGCACTATCCAGCAAGGCGACGGGGAGATTACTACGAATAATAGTGGAGACAAGCCAATCTTGATTGAAGAGGGGGGCACACTAGTCATTCCATCGCATAGGGTAGCATCGGTTCAAGTGAAGAGTATGAGATTGGACAATAACAATATTAATACTGGATCGGCTTCTGCTGCTTCACTGGACAATACTACCACGGGGGAGGGTGGCGGTGCCGACACGTCCACTTTTCAAACGGATTCGCAGATATCGGGGGGGAGAGGGGGTACACACAGCCTAGTTGCAGCTGGGAGTGTCTGGACATCGGCGGGGGATGGAAGTGATGCTACTCTTGGTGGTGGTCCCTTCCGGCCGAGCACTTCCAGCAGTAGTGGGGGGAAGAAGGGATCCGATTCTCTCAATTGGCGCGCAGCCGCTGCTCGTGGTGGCACCTCCTTATCATCTACCAAATCCTCCTCTGCGCCATCCACTGGCGTTAGTGGTGCACTGGATGGATCTATTGGTGATTGGGATCAATTCTCCGCCAACGAACGCAAATTCAATGTCAAGGCATCGTATGATGAGAATCTCTACACCACCAAATTGGATGTAGCGAATATTGACACTGCGAAGATTGCCGAGGCCGAACGTATTGCGCGAGAGATTGAGGGTACGGCGAGTTCGAATATACATGTAGCCGAGGAACGTAATCAGGCGATTCAGACGGATTATGATGAGGAGGACTTGTATTCGGGAGTGTTGACAAAGGATTTGAAGGCTAGGACAATTGCGGTGGTTCCGAATGCACCATCATCGACTCCGGCCGCTACGACTTCTACTAGCAACGAGGGAGAGAAGAAGAAGGGCGGAGCTGTGGTGGGAAAAGTGATGAATTATGCGCAGGCTGCGGCGAAGAAGGGAATGGCAGAAAAGACTGCGAAGCCTCCTACTCCTGCTGCCTCTACTACTTCTACAGCTACTCGTCCAGCTTCCACATCCAAGGATGCCGAAAAGGAAACACCACCTGATGGTAAGACTTCGACAACACCTGCTCCGGCTGAGAAAACATTCGAGCCCGAGAGTGCAGCAGGAAAGCCGAGTGGCGCCGATCCCGAAGTCAAAGCAAGTGATAATGACAATCGCGACAAGGAGGGCGAAACAACTAAGGATGAAAAGGCCGAGAAGGCTGCCGCTACTGCTACTGCTACTTCCAAACTCAAGCTCAATCCCAATGCCAAGTCATTCACATTCAATCCATCTGCGAAATCATTTACACCATCGTTTGCTACCCCGGCAGCGTCTCCTATGCCTCCAATGCAGCCGCCACCGCCGCACAGTATGGATGCACCAATGATGGTGCCGTCTCATCCTCATCCATATGGGGATTATCCTGGTGGTCCTCCCATGATGGGTATGGGAATGGGTGGTCCACAATTTGCTCCCATGCATGGTAAGTTACATTCTACGGTTTCATTGCCCCACAGTGAAATATCTTTCTCTAACCATTTTGAATATTCATTGTCATCAAACATAGGTATGATGACAATGATGAATCCTCAACACCCTCAAATGCGGCAACAGTATATTCCACCGTATGGGCAGCAACCAATGCCACCGATGCCTCCACAACATCAAGTAGTGGCAACTTCTCCTCCGCCAGGACAAGAGGATAGCACGTCCGTTGGCACAGGAGAAGGTTCGGAAACTCCCGCCGCCCAGCAGCAGGCGCATCAACAACAGGCGCAACAACCTCCTCCGCCTTACATGCAGCAGCCAGGATCATACGGTGTCGTCCCTCCCGGGGGATACCCTGGCTACCACTACGGTCAGATGCCACCCCCCGGGCGTGGAGGTCCTTCCCCTCCAGGGACTGGTGGTGGTATGTATCAAGGTCCACCGCAGATGCATCCTCATCCACCAATGCAGGTCATGCCGGGGGTGCCTCCGTACGGAGCACCACCGCGGATGTACCCTCCATCTCAGCACATGATGCAGCAAAATCCGCAGCATATGGGAATGCCATCCCACGCCGCTGCCGCCGCGGCCGGTATGATGCATCGTGGTGGACCGCCTCCTCCTTACTATGGTGTACCCGGTGGTGGTCCAGGTGGTCCAATGGGCTATGGCGGTGGATATCCACCTCCGCAGCCGCATGGCGCTGGCGGTGGGGGTCATCCCGATCAGGACGAACACGGATATCGGAATAGAAATAATGGTAACATGCCACAGGGTCGTGGTGGTGGTGGAGTTGGTGGTGGGCGAGGACGCGGCAACAAGAGCAATCGTAAATTCGCTGGTGGACGTGGACCTGGTGGTAGAGGATTTCATCATCAAAACAGTTTAGACAGCGAATCGAACGATGCTAGTCCTGGTGCAGATGGTGGTGGAGATGGTCATGCTGCCAGCGGTGGGGCGGATGATGAGGCTCCAGCTGTTTCAGAGGGGTCAGCATCTGAGAAGAAGGCTTCAAATGATACAGCGGAGTGAGAATTGCAGATTACGATAGCAAATGAGTAGTTCCCTTTCCCTACCCAACGGTCAAGATTTAAATGGCAAGTGGAATGCTGCACTCAGTTACGATGTATTGCTAATGCTGACTGGACGTCGTGGAGAACGCTCGCGAGTAGAGTGGACCAATTTAGCAGAGAAAGCAGGGTTTGTTTTGGAGGATGTTTTATCAACTTCATCTGTTACAGTGGATTTAGCCATTCTATCTCCGAAGTAGTAAAGTTGCTGCGATGCATTATGCATTCATGTTCCCAGGATGCTACAGAAGATTGTGGCTTTCTAGAGAAAATGTTAACAGCTTATTATTCACTCTCTTCTACCTCGTTCCAACGAGAAGCTATCTTGCGAATATCATTTCCAATCCGACGTCGAAGCCCCAACGCGTAGGACTCGGGTCCACCGTTCTCCTCGAAATGTGCACGCACGGCAGCCTCATGAAACTCCTTCGTTTCGAGATTCGTGGTCGCGAAGTTCCCGTCCGGATGAGGAAATTTTGGCGGCGAGGACGCCAATGCCTCCGCAAATCCCAGCGCAAACAAACCACAATCGTATCCATTGTATTGTTGGGGAACCTGGCACTCCTCGACATAGAACACCCCGGGATCTTTTCTCCGCACGGCACACTTGCCATCATCGTCAAAATGCTGAAGTACCGCTCCAAGTCTCTTGCATGCCCTCCATGCCGCATCTTTATTGTACCCAGCCGAGGAATCAAAGTGAAAAAAGTTCGAAACTAATTCGGCATGATGCCCATTTCTATTAAACCTAGCATAAACTTCCCATAGTAACATGCTCCAATGGGTTCCACCCCCTGGTTTGGCAAATTCTGCGTTTGATGCACCGAATTGATCACTGATTGGGACAAATACCCGTCTCCTCATAATGGTCATACCGCGGTTATTAGTCCACCCGATTCCAGCACACGCCAATGTTGGCAAATGCCATGAAGAATTCAAGTTGCTCAACTCTTCACTATATGCTTCATCATTCTCGTTGAGTTGATGCATTAAAAAGGAAATCACCGAACTGAATATTAGAGAGAACCAACAAATGATTTTAGTAATCAATACAGCACAATAGAATAAAGCATCACATGTGTGCAACAAAAACGTACGGATCGAGGAAGGTATTTTCCGAATTACCATCGGTACGGTGCAGATGGTATTGATCCAGACGTGTCAGATGAAAGTGTATGATAGCATCATTCAACCAAGCTGTTGGTGAATCAAGTAGTGCCAAGTCAGATGGATAGATGACTGCATCACAATAGTTGAAGAGCATTTGTTCTTGCTGGTGTTGTTCACCACCGTCATTATCATTCGTCGACTTCGACATCTTGATTGAGATTAAGAAGCGACGAGACGATTCTCGAAGATTCTACTGATAACTGTCAGAGAGGCGCGGCCTGGAAAAAATGCTGGGCAATTGCGTCGGCTCCACGACGATACTGACTATTAATATCGGATATCCCTCCCTCGCTCTCTGTACTGTTGTTGGGTGAATTTGATGATCGGCCATCGGCAATAGGCGGCCATCGGCCATGGTCATGGATGGTCATGACGGATGACGGTATGGCGGCAAGAAAGCCTTCCCGCCAAAACATGGTACACACGCATCTCCCGCTCCTGCCAAAAATATTGGCTGTTGTTAAGTATCTTTTTTAATTTCAATATTTAATACTAAAATATGCTTAAGTATCTTTTTCAATTTCAAATTTTAATTTCAAAATTCGTTAAGTATCTTTCTAAAGCAAGGTCTGGCATTGCCGCCGCACCAACAGCAGCATGCAACAGAGGCAGAGAGCAGCAGCCACAACAAGCAACAAGACACATCATCGCCACACTCACAGTCACAGACACAGCGCCAGGCCGATCCAAACCATGACGACCATGAAGATGAAGATGCGGCGGCCACCGCCCTCACCCACCATCGCACTATTCCACTCTCTCTGCGTCCTCGCCATCCTTATCTATCAACATGGCGTGCCATTTTATCCGGTTGCCGCTGCCTCTCCGTCTGCCATTGGACTGCTAGCCCTCCCACTGGCGCCACTGCCATTGCCGTCATTCGCCGCATCCATCTTGCTACTGCCACCATTGGCCATGGCAGTCGATCGATCGAAATTTCGTACCTGTGAACAAACGTCGTTTTGTCGACGACATCGTCATGGACGAAGTAGGGCATTGTATGATTATAAGATATTACCCGAGAGTGTTCGAATAGTGCATCAGGTTGGTGATGAAGCTGACAATGATAGTCGGGGTGATGGAATAACAACAGCAGCTGATTCGTCATCCTCCTCTGATGGAATTGTTGGTGACACTTCGAATAAAAATGCTGGTGGTACTGCTTCTTCTACTGATGGTGGCAGTAGTGGCGGTGGACTACGATCTAAACTATCACGAATGCTTCCCAAATCAATTGGAATTCTAAATCGAGATGATGCCCTCCCCCAGCAACAACAGCAGAGAGATACTAGAGATGATCCGTATGTACGTGGTCCATCTCCGTTTTTGACAGCCACTCTTGCCAACGTTGCACCATTTACCTCGACTGCCTTGACAGCGAGTGTGTATGGCAATTGCAATGATGGTGGTGGTAGTAGCAGCGGTAGTGGTAGTAGCTTTGTCGAGACATTGAATTTAGCAGTCTACTTGCATGAAGATGGGGTGGCACGGATACGCATTACCGAGATGTTGGACCAGGGTGAGGGAGGAGGACCACGGTCTTCACCACGTTGGACATCAGATGAATTGGTATTGAATGAACAGGAGATGGTGGGAGTAAATGGGGACACTGTTCGTGTCATTTCTACCAATTCATTGATATCTACTGAGACTGCAAATATGGCATTGGTATCATCATTGATCGGTCGTGCAGATCTCGAAGGAGGAGTGCTCTCCGATGTTGATAATTTCATCGTCCTTTCCTATGGCGAGAAGATGGACCAATATCAGCTTATGCTACGTCTCGAGCCGTTTGCGGCGTTCTTCTTCCGTGGAGATACAAATTCTCCACCTGCCATTGTTGCTGGAACCGGTGGATTGACACATTTTGAAGTTCGACGAAACAAGATGGCATGCCCCAGTAATAATGGTAGTGATGATGTTGAAGGAGGGGGGGGGGTCAGTGACAATCGTAAGCTTACCGAGTTAGAATTGGACATGTTCGGTGAATCTACCAATGCTGTCGAGGAGGAAGAAGAAGATCGTCACGGTGGGAAAGAAATTGTCGGATACTGGGAGGACGGGTTGGCAATATATGCCGATGGTACTCGTGAGGAACGCCAAAAGGTGGAAAACGTTGATACTGCAACCAGCAGTGGAGATTTTGATACCAAAGACATGTGGGAAGAAAAATTCGGTAGTCATGTCGATTCTAAGCCTCATGGGCCAATGAGCGTTGGGATGGAATTGACTTTCCCATCATCTAAGCATTTATTCGGTCTGCCGGAGCATGCATCGTCCACGCAACTCAAATCTACCAAGGGGGCCGACGGAGTTTGTCATTACAATGAACCCTACCGTCTTTACAACCTTGACGTGTTCGAGTATGAATTGGATGAGACCATGGCTTTGTATGGTCATGTCCCATTTATCGTATCCCAATCGATGACCACGGGAACGGCAGGTGCATTTTGGTTCAATCCTACGGAAACATTCGTCGACATTGAGGATGATCCTCAGCTTGGTGGTGGACAGGGCATCGAGGGTGGTGGTGCAACCAAGGCGCATTTCATTAGTGAATCGGGTATCATCGATCTCTTCCTCCTTCCTGGACCTGATCCCGCGACAATGTATGCACAGTACGCTCGTCTCACAGGACGTATGCCCCTCCCACCAATGTTCTCATTGGGGTATCATCAATGTCGGTGGAATTATCGCGATGAGGCGGATGTATATCAAGTTCATTCCAAGTTCGAGGAGCTCGATTACCCCTATGACGTTCTGTGGCTGGATATTGAACACACGGACGGGAAGCGATATTTCACATGGGATCGAAAGGCTTTTCCAAATCCAAAGGAGATGCAGAAGAAGTTGGGCAGCGATGGGCGTCGAATGGTGACTATTATTGATCCGCACATCAAGCGAGATGACAATTATTACATCCACAAAGAGGCGACTACGTTGGGGCTGTACATCAAGGATAAGAAGTCCGAGAATGACTTTGACGGATGGTGTTGGCCTGGGAGCTCGTCATATCTCGATTTTACGACGGAGAAGGTCCGAAGGTGGTGGGCGGAGCAATTTCAATACAACAAGTACGTGGAATCCACACCTGAATTATTCACTTGGAACGACATGAATGAGCCAAGTGTGTTCAATGGTCCTGAGGTTTCTATGCAAAAAGATTTGTTGAACTTGAATAAGTGTGAGCATCGCGAATGGCACAATCTGTATGGGATGCTCTTTCATCGCTCTACATCCGAAGGTCTCATTAAGCGGAACGAAGGGGAAAATGTTAGGCCATTTGTTCTGTCTCGAGCCTTCTTTGCGGGTAGTCAACGATACGGCGCTATCTGGACGGGCGACAACGAGGCGAAATGGTCGCATTTGGAAATCGCCGCACCAATGCTCCTCAGTTTGAATGTTGGCGCACTCTCGTTTGTTGGTGCAGATGTAGGAGGTTTCTTCGGGAATACTGATGCTGAGCTCATGACGCGCTGGATGCAGGCAGGGGCATATCAACCTTTCTTTCGTGGACATGCCCATCATGATGCCAAGCGGCGAGAGCCTTGGATGTTTGGCGACGAAACCACGGCACGGCTGAGACGAGCAGCCGTGGCTCGATACGCTCTTCTTCCTTATTGGTATACGGTATTTTGGCAAGCAGGGGTAACTGGTATGCCAGTCATGAGGTAAGTAAAGTCCAGCAGAAAATTATATGCAAAGCCATGCACGATGAATCTAACGTTGAAATATATTTCTTGATGTTACCAGGACTATGTGGATGCAATATCCCCAAATACCGGAACTGTATTCCGTAGATGATCAGTACCTTATTGGGTCTGATCTTCTCGTCAAGCCTGTCACGTCGCCCGGCGCGACAACATCAGAGATCTTATTTCCGTCTTCGGATTGCTGGTACGATGTCAACAGTATGCAGCTCATGAGAGTTACTGGGGATGTCAACACTATTATTCCAGTGATTGTTAGTAGTGATATTGATACAATACCAGTCTTTCAGCGTGGAAGCTCTATCATCACACGCAAGTTGCGTCTCCGACGAAGCTCTCATCTAATGACCAAAGATCCTTACACTCTCTTTATTGCCCTTGGCAATGACTTGAAAGCCGAGGGTACTCTCTACATGGACGACGAAACGACGTTTGATCATGAAAAGAGACAAGACTTTGGGATTGCATCATTTCACTCCAGTTTGGCCGACAATATTGCACTCCAGAACTCTGTCATTCTTGGAAATAATGCGACGATGGTCGCATCGGACTTGAGCAATAGAATTGTGGAAAGAATTATCGTGATGGGTGTTCCTACCAAGCCCCGTGAAATAAGTGTGAAGTCTCACACTTCACCTCTTGACTTTCAGTACAACGCCGAATCAAAAATCTTGGTCATCCGCAAGCCATTGGTGTCAGCACTCGAGCAGTGGACCATATCGATCATTTCGTAGTCTACACAATAATATAAATTGATGCAAGAGATAGAAAGTGAGAGTGTGGTGTCTAAGGTGTGAAACGAACGTTAATCTGAATGGTAGGGATGAACAACGAGATGCTGTTGTTCATCATTTCTACAATTATCACGACACAGAAGTGTCAAAGCAGAAACCGAAGACGATGAGAAGGGCCTCAAGTTCAGTATAACGAATTGTTAAGGATCCCGTATTACTAGAATGAACTTGCCAGATGCAAGCAAGTTCAAGCATTCCCCGATTCTCTTAATGAAAATTCCGCCACGGACTCTTCAATAATATCTAGGTTTGGGTTTGGAATTATCGGACGTTCAAGTTGAGGAGATTCCTGAGAGTTGTTGGAGGCAAGCCCCAACGTTTGATAATAGTATTCATCCTCGTTGATAGAGTAGTCGAATTCTCCATCACCGAGAAATTGCTGATTATTCTTGTCAGCTTGTCTCCAATTTTCGAACTCTTCCATGACTTCGTCTTTGATCCTATCGATTTCCTGGTCCCATACCTCTAGGCTAATTTCTTTCCTATCAAGCTTTTCCTTCAACAAAAAGAGTTGACGGTAATGACTTTGGCCATATTTCTGTTCATGCTCCTCTGCAAGTTGATAAAAACCAATGTCTCGCATCCAATCAGCTACATCTGTGAGAGCCCCAGGTCTTTCATGGAATTCGCGAACGTATTCATAGTTGTACCAGCTGCTTAGCTTCTCTGGCGGACCATTGGGACCATCTGCCAACATGCGCTCGGGAAGACCAAGAGGAACAGTGCTTATGTGGTATAGCGGGTGACCAAATGTCTCAACATATAAGTGCTCCATATTTATCTCGTCCGCATCTGGATCTAACGGCAGTGCAATCTCAGGGAAGAATGTGAAGTCGAACATTCGCAATAGGCTCATCTTCACAGGATGGTATGCCTCTAAAAAGTTTTGTAGTTGTCTCAGCCGAGTAACCGCTTTGCCCAGCTCAAACCCTGCGAGAACCGTAGGCCAAGGCTGCTCATCCGGCATGATAAACTCATTTTTGACGAATGTATCGCCCCTGATCATGAAATACGCATACAGTGCACACATAACTTTCTCAAATGGAACATCAATGAACCGCTTTGAATCACCCCAGTCGAATCCGATTTCATCAAGTTGTGCTCTTCTCTCTGGAAGATGCTTCACTTCGAGTCCACCCTCTCGGATTCGAGACACGATTTGCCCTAATCTCATTCCAGCGAGGTGTTCCGGCCAATCATCGGGCATTCCGCCTGGAGTGCGATCTAACAAATTTCCCTCATCGCCTTCATTCATACCATCAAATTCATCTGAATCATCATTCATCGCAGCTAACTCAAAAGGAGATAGCCTCAAGCTTTCCTCCACTGGTTCAGGCACGACAAACTCATCCTCTTCAATACTATCAAAGCTTCCGTACAACTCCTTGTACAGAACTAACGCTTCGACAACATCTCCAAACACGAAACCACTGCCAAAGTCATCGTTTTTCCAAGGCACATACTTATACCGTGCCCCTTTCACTACGCGCTTCTTTGGGCTACGCGATAAGATTCAAGGAGAAAGACAAAAGTGAGATATACGAGTAGGCAATCAAATGAATATGTTTCCGCCTGCACCTACCTCCATCGCTCCATAATACCTACAGAGATTGCCATCTCCGCCATTTCTTCTAGAGTCTCATTGAAGCTCTTCGGTGCGGCATATTTGCTGTCGTCTTTCTGCCGTTCAATCAAAGTTTCTTCGTCGTCCTCATCCTCAAATGCCCACTGCGGAGGATTGCTCTGATCACCAGTGAAGAATGGATCAAAGGCCGAATCAAACATGGACGTCGCTTGATTAGATGCGAACGCTGATCCTGACGTATTCACTTCATCGTCGTCCTCATCCTCATCATCCTCGGTACTTTCTGAGCCATCGCCACTGAAGTCGTCGCTGGATTCTTCCTTCCTCTTTCGCCCGCGTCGCTTACCGTCTTCATTCGTAGGAACCTCCCAGATAAAGCCCAATTCGTCTAATTCATCCTTACGAGAAGGGTTCGATTTGACAAATGTCCCCTGTGTTCGAATGGCATTTACACGTGAGCCCAAGTTCAATCCACGGATCTCTTCAGGCCAATCATCACCATCTTCGGGGACAGTGAATGGTTGAGGCACAAGTAAATCTCCATATAACTCCTTGTAAACGACCAGGGCATCATACACTCTTTGATAACGCAAGTCGAGTGCCGCAGCTTTGATATCAGGTTGAAATCCAAGTGCGGCCAGTTTAGCTTCGGCATCAGGATGCTGCTTCAAGTACGCCTTGGACCGTACCGTCGGCATGATCTTTCCCAGCGGTAATCCCCTCGTGGAGTCCGGCCACGGATCATAGTCGGGTACAACAAAGTTGGAAGGCACCTCCAACGGCGTGCCCGCAGGTTGGACTTGTTCACGATACATTTTGAGTGCGGCATATACCTGCTCAAAGGCAATGCCATCGAGCTTCTTCCCCGGGGAAGGAGAGCGAAGTCGCCAGAGGAATCCCATGTCGTCGAGTATTTTGCCGCGAGCTTCATTACTCTGAACATATTTCCCTGTGGAACGGATAGCTGCTACGCGTTGCCCTAATTTCATTCTCCATGCAGGTTCTAGTAGGACGAGATACGATTTGAATGTGAGGATATTATTCTGGCATATTAGAAAATGAGATTACGATGCACACAAGTTATTCTCACCTGGCCAAGGAGCCATTCCAGGCACAACGAATCTACTCGGCACCTTCAAATCGCCATATGCTGCCTTGTACATTTTGAAAGCCGCCAATACCGTGCGCCATTCTTCTTCATCATCGTCTACTTTCGATTGCGCAGCATCTGTTTGCATCTCTGTATCAGATGATTGCGCCATCTGGAGCAAGTGGTGAATTGATTTGACTTGTATTGATATTTTGTTGACGCCAGAGCTCCGAGACGATGTATGAGGTGATGACCACAACTTGCCCCGGTATGCAGAAATTGTTTGGAGTGAAATACCGCGCCCTATCTGACTGACAAACGCCGCATGATGTAGGGCATCTGCACATGTCAGAAGAACCATCAGTGTGCAAATATGAAAAATGTAGCTAGTTTGACGGCGGCGCTGGCGACATTTCATTTCCAAATGAATTAAAGAATCGTCTGAAGAAGAATCTAAAGATTTGGTGCACAGGGAGGAATGGACGTTGGGATAATTATTTGGGGCCCGACGGTCCATCGAATTGGTCATCCGTTGGATGCTGACGATGTCATCAGCTTCATCGCTGTTTGTTTTCCATTTGCCCCGTCTACATGAAATGTCCATCGTATCTATATATGTCAACCTCTCGAAATCAGAGCAGCCTATGTCCTTGGCTCGATGCTGAGAAGTCAGTACTGAGGTGGAGTAGTTCTATTGACAACCGCCGCCATGGTGAGCCATCACCATCACCATCTTTTTTGTTGCGGTCTGCGGTGGCTGGTGGCTGAAAGATGAAAGATTGTTGGGCGGCGATGGGTTCCGTCTGGCCGTCACCTTCCCTTCCATCGTGACGTCTGTCTTCGTCAGAGGTGTTGACATTGTTCCACGTGGCTCGACGTCCATCAAACCTCCAAAATGCTTCCCGCCGAAACCGCCACCAGCCACCATTCGAATTCATAGATACCATCACCATGAGCTCCGCCAACGCCGCCGACGCCGGCTCTTCCGGCATCAATATTGACAGCATGTCAATAGACCAGCTTAACTCTGTCAAACAGCAGCAAGAAGCCCGTCTCGAACATTTCACTGCCCAATACCAACAACTTCGTGCCGTGTCGGCCCGTCTCTCGTCGGCCCGGGCGTCATTGTCCTCCATGCCCTCCAACAACGGATCCGGGGATGGGCGAGAAATTATGATCCCACTAACCGAGTCACTCTACGCTCCGGGGAAAATTGTAGATCCCAATAAAGTCCTTGTGGAATTGGGTGCGGGATTTTTCGTCGAGAAGAGCACCAAAGATGCAATCAAAGTATTGGAACGGAAGGGGAAATTGGTCGATGCGAATAGTGATAATGTCATGGCGGCATTGGAGGCAAGCTCACGGAATGTTCAGGCGGTTCAACAGGCTATGCAGGGGAAGATATTAGAGATTCAAGCGAGGCAGCAGGGGATGGCGTACAAGAATTCTCAGTCGATGGAGGGCAAACAATGATTGCCAATGCTCGCAAAATGGTGATTTCTTTGGAAGGGGTTCATGCCAATCGAATTGCGATCGATCATCGGCAAGCGATACATACCACTGCAGCTGGTACAATTCATTATGAATGATTGGGGGGACAACGTAGCAATGAAATTAACGATTGGGATTTGCATCGAATTTTGAGTATCGCCACGAAGGAATGCCGATCAAACATAGAGCAAAACAACTCTGACCTAAAGGATAGGAATCATCTAATATAGGCATTCAGTTCGATGGTAGTCAATATCGTTTTGTTTCACAACATTCCGACTAACAGTTGCTGTTGTGGTTGCTCTCGAGAAAGCGTCGATTTTGTTGCACGTGCTGAACTCATCTTCCACGTGGCAGGGTGACATCCGCAATATTCCACGTGGCAGGGTGAGCAGTTTGCTTTACCTTCCACGTGGCAAGGTGAGTCAAAGGTCAAGCAAAGCACTATCCACCACTCTTCCACACTCATACTTGCGACGGACAGTTTAACATAAGTCAACAACATGAAATAACCGTCTTCGTTGTTGTAGTCTGTCACCGTCGAGTCGCCGAATGCATGATGAACTATCGCCTACACATAATGCGTTGCAGTTGCAGACCTTGCTTGGCCATGGCCATGGCCCATGTCATCTCTCATCTCCCATTTCGTACTTTGATTGATGGTATCAACGTTGACTTCGGCCAACCAAATAATTCTCCTGCCCGCTTCGACTATGCCTGGCATCCATGTAGCCAAGGCTATTTTCTTTCGTAACCATGATCCTTTTGTGAAGTACCATCCTCATTCGGACCGAACAACCACTTGCAGCAGCGGCAGCAGCACTTGCACAATCTACGGATCGGCATTCAGCCCACCCACTTCCTACAGTAATAAGAAATATTTCGTCGCGTGCACCTCGAATGGATGCATTGCAGTTTGGGATTATGAGACTTCGAAAGATGGGAGTGTTGGTACATTGGAACCTGTTCTTACGTGAGTATTTGTCTCTGCCATTTTTTGCATGTGCTGCACTACAACTGCATGCACCTCACATAATATTTCGTTATTCTTATGTTTTAGTGTCTCCGTAAGTAGTGAGAATAATAGATTCAACAACACAGTTTTGTATGATTTGCAATTCATACAAATATGCAATGGTGATCATCTTTTGGTAGCTTCTGGCGATCCTGGAATTCTCATTTACAAATGGTCTCATTTCGAAGATGCAATATCATCGATATTATCCTCTAAACCACAATGTCAGTATCCTTCCTCTGCAATATCAATACCAAAAGTAACCCCCATCACCACATTCCATCCGCACCCTTCTCCCTCGGCTCATTATGGGGAATCGGTAGAGATCAATTGCACTAGTTACAACAAGTCAGACAATGTTTTATACGGAGCCGCGGGTGACATGTTTGGATGCTATCAATGGGATATGCCCACTGAAAAGCTATTGGGCACTTTTGGTGGATCGTGTAGGTTTGATCGGGGAATAGGTCACACAGATTACTTGCACGTGGTGAAATCTATTGCAGACAATGCGAGCTTACCTGGATCACAGTGTGTAATCACTGGTGGCGAAGATGGAAACATGGGATGGTGGGATGGGAAAAGCAGGAAGCTGATTGAAATGGTGAACATGCAAAAGGTTATCGACAAAAATAGAGATATCTTCTCCCCAAATCCAGCACCGAATAGCAGATCATATTGGAATATCGGAACAAATAGCTTGTGGGTTTCCTCCATGAATACGAACAGTAATTGGTTAGCAGTGTGTGGAGGTTCTGAGTGTTCGAACAATAGCATCACATCCAGAGCGCCAACGGGATCTACCAGCTCTGGATTCGTGGCGCTTTGGCATTTGCCCACTCGTACATGTACTTCTGGGTGCATCACTCGGGAAAACTTGAATAGCGTGGTATACAATCAATCCTTGGATTGTTTCGTCACTGGTGGTAATGAAGGGAGAATATCGTTTTGGGAACCAACAACCATGGTACGCTCAAGTTGTTCGTGGAGTACTCCTCCGGCTACCTATTCGATATCTGCTGAATCAAACATGATGGTTGTTGGGGGAGCTAGTGGAAAATTAGATCTCTTTGTTGATAGAATCAGAGTTTTAGAGCTGCAGTTTCGATCTTAATGATGAGCTCAAAAGTCGAGATCGTTGGTGAAATGCATAAATCGGTAGCACAGTTTAAGATAGGTGCCTTGCATTGGGGCTCTGCTGTCATCTTCATCCCTCGTTGCTTATGCATTACTGCAGATAGTGCCCCTGTCACACACATGGACGCATCTCTGCTCGTTTCAAGGGATGACTTTCATACAAAATCATTCCGAGAGTGATCATTGTGAACGAGATGAAAAACACAGCCGGCGGGATGACTACCCAACCACTTTTTGCATCAAGCTGCATTGTCATGGACTGTTCCAACATTGTAAGAACAACTGCCCACAATGGACAAGTTTGTAGTGATAAATTCAGTATGGTCGAATCATACATGGAGATAAAGGTCATGGCCGACATGTAGAAATAACATAGCACGGCGACTACGAACAGCAGCAACAGTACCATCTCTCCCAGTATTGCACTTGAAATTACGGCGCCAACATCTTCAGATGGATATTGTGCTCCTAATGATAATTCTGCCAATATCTGCTGCAATTTGTGCCACTCGAGAATAGGTACTTGAACACCGAAACTGAATATTGCTCCACATAATCCCAGCATACCAAGATATTCCACACGAGAATTCGTTTGGTCATCGGTAGACTTCAGCAAATATTCAGCAAGGATATCGTTCAGGCCGAATATACATGCCGCTGACAATGCAAGGAGATCTCCGTAAAATATGTACAAGCGCTGTTGATTGTCTGGTGAATGAATTGAGTCCAAACCTCTATTGGCAGTGTCGCTTCCGTGATAAAATTCTTCCAAGAGCCATGCGCATCCTCCAACCAAACACAGGAGAACTCCAAACATTCGTTTCCTACCGCACGGAGCTCCTCCCAATATCAATTGACGTAATAGTACAGTAGTAACAACTGAGAGGGAAGATAGCAGCATGGATGATGATAACGAAGTGTGTTGAAGTGACAGCAATGCTAGGTAATTGGCTTCCACGTCCATAATAGCCAATAGGAAGTATGTGTACCATGGTGTAGTGAGGGTAAAGTTTGTGAATGGGAATCTTTGAATTGGCTTTGCAAGTGAAGCTATGTCTTGTTCGTCGACAGAAGGCCGCTGTTGTGTTTGGTTGCCCGTATCCCAATCACACTCTATGTTAGCAATACTTCTCCTCATTTCGCAACAAGCATCGGATTCATTCGATTCATTCTGTTTTATTCTCTCCCTCGAAAAAAGGTACACCAAATGAAACGATAGTACCATGTAGACCAAACCCGTTTGAAAGGTTGGTATTGTTATCTGATATTTGTTCGCCAGAGTCGATGATGATGCATTGGCACAGGCGAGAGATAGTGCGATGGATTGTCCAAATAAAATGACATACCAGCTTCTTGAGCTCTTTGACGCAGTAGCAGTGCCAACATTTTCTGAAATTATTGCGTGAGCATGATTGATGATAGAGTTACTTTGGCAATCAAGCGATTTAGGGCATGATGCATAGTTGCAGCCTGCTGATGTATCATTGACGACAAGGCGGCTTCTTTCTGATGGCGATGGGACCAATTGACTCATGATGTGTTCATCATTAGCATTACTGATTTCTATTTCATCACTTCGAATCGCACTGCGATGGTGGTGGTGATGATGATGACGATGAAGTAATGGTGTTGAGGTACGTGGCAAGGTGATTTGGCGGGAAGATAGAAGATTAAGCGGGAAGTTAAAATCATGGCGGGAAGCTAGAAGATTCGTGGCGGGAAGTCAAGATCTCAAGTTCAACAGCACCTGATCCTACAGAGGAATTGCTATGGTACGCACGAAGTACACGTGTAGGGCAGAACCACTACAAAAAGCAACACAAGCGCCGACAACAACAACGACATTGAATCATCATCATCTTCTCGTCACTCGTCATCGTCAAATAATCATTCAACCCTCGCCCATTCCTCAAACGAAGGATCTTTTCTATTGAATCGGTGGAATTTTATTCACCATTAATGAAGTGACGAAGCAAAGTTGTTGTTGGTGTTGCGCTATCGATATCAAAGCTGCTGAGAGGTATCTCAATAAGTACAAGATAGGCAATCGAAACAGAAGCTAAATCATGAAATTCATATCACCTGCGGTTGCAATCTCGGCAGCGGCGGCTGCCTCAACGACGACGGCGTTCACTACACCGTCAAGACGCACACCCACCTCTGCATCATCAACGTCACAGCTCTACGAGGCCATTAATCGAATCACACCCACTGGACCACCCTTCTCCGGCCCATCGTCGAAACCAATTCTCGATTCCGTCCAATACCCACATGATATGAAACGTCTCGACATGCGCGAATTACAGCAACTGGCTCATGAATTGCGATGGGAGATCATTGAATCGGTATCAAAGACTGGTGGACATTTCAGTTCTTCGCTCGGTGTTACGGAATTGACTGTTGCTTTGCATTATGTATTCGACATGCCCGAGGATGATATTATCTGGGATGTAGCGCATCAATGCTATCCTCATAAAATGCTTACCGGACGGCGAGACCGATTTCCAACATTGCGTCAACTTGATGGATTGTCGGGATTCTGTAAGCGAAAGGAAAGCAAGTATGATTCCTTTGGTGCTGGTCATTCTTCCACATCCATCAGTGCCGCTCAGGGTATGAGTGTGGCCAAGTCCATTCTAAACAAACGGAAGAATAATTGTATCGCCGTGATTGGAGATGGAGCCATTACTGGAGGTATGGCCTACGAGGCTATGAATAATGCAGGATATTTGAGCAGCCGTATGATTGTGGTATTGAATGACAATGGGCAGGTTAGTTTGCCCACCGGAACACAAACTGCGGGTGGTGTGCGTCCGGCATCGCAGCTCAGTGCCTACACGAGCAATCTCCTCGTATCGAAGCCCTTTCAGGACTTTCGTGACTTTGCCAAGGGGTTGAATAAACTATTTCCTGAAAATGTCCAGGATGTGAATAAGCGTATCGATGAGTATGCACGAGGACTTGTTACCGGAGGAACCATCTTTGAGGAATTGGGATTCTTCTATGTTGGACCAATTGATGGACATGATTTGGAGAGTATGGTCCCCATCCTCGAAAAGCTTCGGGATAGTGATTCCACGAAGCCCGTACTACTACACATCAAGACTGTGAAGGGATACGGCTACCCCCCTGCCATGGCTGCCTCGGATAGGATGCATGGTGTGGGCAAATTTGACATTGCCACTGGACAACAGTTCAAGGGCAAGGCCGCGGCACCTTCATTCACTTCGATATTTGCCAATGCCATGATCGATGCCGCTACCGAAGATCGTGCCATTGTGGGTATTACCGCCGCCATGCCTGGGGGTACGGGTATGGATATCTTTGGTCGACGATTCCCCAAGCGTACCTTCGACGTGGGTATTGCCGAACAACATGCCGTAACATTCGCGGCTGGTATGGCATGCGAGGGGCTCAAGCCCTTCTGCTGTATCTACTCGACGTTTATGCAACGCGGATATGATCAGGTAGTGCATGATGTTGCAATTCAGAATCTCCCCGTTAGGATGATATTGGATCGGGCCGGTGTGGTTGGGAATGATGGTCCGACGCATCACGGATGTTACGACTTGGCGTACATGGGATGCATTCCAAATTTGACGATTATGAGTCCCAGTGATGAGATTGAGCTAAGAAATATGGTCATGACTTGTGCTGAGTTCGATGATGGACCAACTGTATTGAGATATCCTCGTGGTGTGGGATATGGAGCGGAAAAATTGCAAAAGTTATTTGGGTATGAATTGGAGAATGGAGAAATTCCTGCCAAGGGTGAGTTCATATTGACTGTCGCCTGGTACCAAATGATAGTTCGAAGCCTGAAAATCTCACTGGTGTGATACTCTGGATCTCAATGTCTTCATAGGTGTACCGATCGAAATTGGCAAGGGTCGTATCATCCGCCTTCCTGGAGGAGTGCGAGCCATGAGCGAGCAACCCACTGCCAACGGCAGCACCGACTCGTATTTGGGAGCCGGCTCGCGTGGTCGAAAGAGAGAGGATTGCGTTGCCGTACTCTCCTTGGGCACGCGTCTTTCCGAGGCATTGGTTGCCGCGGACGAAGCGGAAGAAATGGATCCAGATTTGGCCGTGACGGTTGCCGATGCTCGTTTCATGAAGCCGTTGGATGTGGACTTGATTCGAGAGTTGGTTAAGAATAATGGAATTATCATCACTGTGGAGGAGGGCAGTATTGGTGGATTTGGTGATCACGTATTGCACTTCTTGTCCTTGGATGGCGCACTTGATGATGGAAAGTTGAAATTCCGGCCAATGGTTTTGCCGGACACATACTTTGAGGCGGCGACACAGTATGAACAATATGAAATGGCGGGTTTGAACTCGCATCATATTAGGGGAACGATTTTGCGGTTGGCACAGAAAATCAAAGTGCCTGTTCTATCAGAGTAAAGAGGATGAATCAACAATAATTGGGCATCAAGTATTATAGCACAAAATTTACAACCTTACAACATCGCTTCGCCTAGCATTGCATTCACAAGTTGACGGCCTAATTCAACTGTCGCACTTGCTCCTTGCCCATCCGATAATGTGGCATTTACCTCAACAATTTCTGCACTCGCCAGTGATCCACTCTTCACGACATGCTCGGCAACAAAGTGCGCCTCTCGCCAAGTCAGCCCACCTCGTACCGCAGTGCCAGTCGCCGGCGCATGCATAGGATCGACGGCATCAATATCATACGACAAATGTATTGGACGATTGGGATCATTCTTCAATAAATGTTCCAAGGCTAAATCCATAACACGTCCTATTCCAAGATGGTCAATATCGTACATGGTGAATGTCTTGATACCAAGTTGTCGTATAAACCGTCGCTCCGCCTTATCAATATCACGCAACCCAACATACACCAACGCATCTGGAGATAAGTAGGGTGATGGACCCGGTCCTTCCTCCAACCATTCTAATCCAGGAATGGCCCTTCTATCGGGAGTTAATTCCTTCATCATAATTCCAAGTGGCATACCATGCATGTTCCCACTCTCGGAGACAGTGGGGGTGTTAATATCGGCATGGGCATCGACCCAAATCACGCCAGTTTCGGGTTTGGCACGGAGTATTCCTGCCAATGATCCAATTCCGATACTGTGATCCCCTCCGAGTATGAGTGGGAATCGTCCCAGCTTTAATTTGGATTCTACCAAGTCCGCGAGAACTTTGGTACCGGCACCAACTTGAATGCTGCAAATCACAGTATTATTAGATTTTTTGACTTAGCACTAGAGCAAAAATAAGTGATACTATCACAAAATATATACATACCTATTCTTGGCATTTGGATTGTTTCGTAGAGAAGGATTTGCCTTTATTGCTTGTCCACCAATAGATGCAAAGTCCAAATCTGGAATATCTTCTACATTCCATCCCAATGCAGCAAGTTCTTCCAGGAGGCCGTGTTCCCGAAGGAGGGCTGGGCCTGAATCCTACAAGCACACATCAAAAATTGAATCAAAATGAAAGTGCATCAGAAGAGAGCTGTGAGAGAGATGTGGAGTTCCAATGCGACATCGCCGGTATGCATGCATGAGTTCTCACCGTCCCAACAAATGGTTGTCCATAGGTCATTGGTGCCCTAATTAAGCAAGCAGAGATTAGAATTCGATTTTATACATCATATGAGTCTATTCCACTTCCCTGTACAAACCATCATCAAAAGAACAATTGACGTACCCGATCACAGACACGGTTCGTGGACTCGCCACATGACGAAATAAATGTTCCGACTCGACACCCTCCGACGCTAGATGTTGAGAATGGACATTGCCATACCCCATGCCGCCATATTTAATATTATTATCGGATGTGGTAACGATGGTGGTGTGGTAGAATCGTTTAGTTAGTGTAGAGATGGCCTTGTCTGCCGTGGCAGTATGTCGCGCTACGGAGCGAAGCATTGCCGCCGTCGTCATGGTCAGGCTCCTATTTATTTTGCCTCTGGGGATGCAAAAGAAGCGGCAGAAGATATGGCGGGAAGGGACGAAAGATATGGCGGGAAACGATTTTTTAATTTTGAATTTTTATTTTTAAATGAGCGCTTTATGTAAGACGTGGGAGTCCGTACGTAGAAATAAGGTACTGTTCCTCAACATAGGAAAGTTACAGCGCGTCAGCACGATGTCACAAAATCCATCCGCGACGGCCCAAAACTTTTGCCCACCATCAAAATCGGCAATCGGCAGCTGCAGCATTTTTCAATTGTCACCATGGCCAACATCGGTTGGTAGAACATCCATATCCAGTTCGGATTCATTGATCATCAGCCATCGCTCTCGCTCCGTCCTTTGCCTCACCTCGAGCTTGCATGCCTGCCTGCCTCGCGTTTAGATAAGAGCTTCAATCAACCATCTACCCAACCACCGACACAACAGCAAAACCTCATCAACAGCAACAACAAAATGAAAATTCTCGTCCCCATCAAACGCGTCATCGACTACGCCATCAAAATCCGCGTCGACCCCACGAAGGCCGCCCAAGCCGTGCAACTCAACAATGTCAAAATGAGCATGAATCCCTTTTGTGAAATTGCCGTCGAAGAAGCCATACGTCTCAAGGAATCCTCATCTTCACCAACAGCGGCAGAAGTGGTGGCCATCTCCATCGGTCCGAAACAATGCTCCGAAACCATTCGTACTGCCTTGGCCATGGGTGCTGATCGGGGGATACATATAGAAACTAAGGCGGATGTTCGGGGGGATTATATTGATATGCAACCGTGGGGGATTGCACAGTTGTTGAAAGGCGTGGTGGAGAAGGAGGATAATGTGGATTTGGTTTTGATGGGGAAGCAGAGTATTGATTCGGTGAGTAGGTATTTAAGAAAGAGAGAAAATGATGATCATGATAGTTATGTGGAGGGGAGGAGGGTCGTTGACTTCTTCGGTTATGTTTTTGTTTGCTGCAATTGAACATTTATCATTTGTGGAGTGTTTGTTTCTCACATGCGCTCTGTCTTTGTGCTCTCATTCGACTGCACCTCCAAGGATTGTGGTCAAACTGGAACAATCCTCGCTGGTCTGTTGAATGCACCACAGGCAACATTTGCTTCGAATATCGAGCGAGGCGAGGATGGAACTTTTACTGTCGAGCGTGAGACTGATACAGGTGAGAAAATAGTTAGCCAAATCAGCCTTTTGCATCTCTCTGTCGTTGATGTTTGGACGCCCATTCTCATTTGCTCCTCCTTTTGACAAACATCATCAATCATCACTATTTTTGTTTATGATACCAGGAACTGAAGTAATAAAGTTGAATCCGACCAATCGTCCAGCAATCATCACATGTGATCTCCGTCTGAATACGCCACGATATCCAACTATGCCGAATATTATGAAGGCAAAGAAGAAGCCGGTACAAACAATTTCGCTGGAGGATATGGCCAAGGAATTAGGTCTGAATGTGAACGATGTGTTGATTCCGAGGAACGAGGTTGTTCAGGTGTACGAACCACCTCCGAGGAAGGAAGGAGAGATGGTAGCGAGTGTAGATGAATTGATTGGCAAATTGAGGGAGAGAGGGTTGGTTGCGTGACTGAATGGGTGTGATTGTACAAATTACGAGCTTCTCTACGTCGAGCAGTAAGAATCTTCAGTGCGTAAAGATGAAGTAATTGTCGTTTATTTTATGCACCTCCGATATTTACTCATCACTCAGAGGTTTCGAAGCCATAGATGCTGTATGTTCAAAGTGCTTTGATATCGCTTCTCTGTATCCAGATACATAATTGTACGGCACACCATGCTTCTCGCATATCTTCTTCACACCTGAACTCAAAGCGGGCAAGTGGCAATGATTCAAATTCGGAAATAAATGATGTTCAATTTGATAATTGAGTCCGCCCGAGAAGTAGTAGCAGAGCAAACTGTCCTTGCCAAAGTTTTGTGCAGTGGCTGCTTGGTGTTTGAAGAAGTTCGTGTCGGATGCATGGGCACAACTGCTGTTAAGATGATTGATTTGTGAATTGACCATGAAGCAGACGCTGAAAATCGCGTTGGGTACAATGGCCCATATCCATGCTTTCCATTGCGGGAAGTAAAAGAAGGGCCATACGTGCATGCAGTAAATGTAGAGTATGCGACCGCCAATGTGTGCACCGAGTCGTAGCATTGATGGCTTCTCGCAAGAGACGACATTATTGTATGACAGTTTGATGGTTGCCCGAGCATCGTTCAGTATGTTCAAACCGATTCCTGATGCTATCGACCAGACAAATATCATATTCGACAACCGTGCTTGATTCAAGTGAGATGTTCGCCATTTGATGCTCTCGTGTTCTCTCATCAGTTGCGGTGCGTGAGCTAGGTCTGGATCTTTGTGGCCGATATTCGTGTACACATGATGCCCAACAACATGTTGATGGTACCACATCGACGGGCTTGATATAAGTGGGAGCAGATACGTTAGCATTGCGTTCACTCGCCAATTGCTGCTAAGTGCAAAGTGCGTAGCGTCGTGCCAATAGTTGACGATCGACATCCATGCGAGGATCGGAGTTACGAGAAGGAACGACCACTTTCCTTGCACAAATGGTGGCAGGCTGGCGAAGAACAAGCCCAAGAATGACAAAATAACAAGCCACCGCTGATTCGTAGCTTTGGCTGCCTCTGAAACGCTGATTGTTCCCCTTTCTTTTGCCAAGTTCGAAAAGTGATCAATTACAAGTCGACGCAGATCAGATGCAAATCCATCTTTGTCGATATCAGTCCAATCATAGGGCGATCCATCGTCCGTATTGTTCCGTGTGTTCAATACTACAGCTTCATTCGGTGCAACCTCGTAACGTGCCAGGATCTGCAGCAGCTTTTTGCGCGGAATGAAATAGTGATGCGATTCGAACAGTGCCGTTGCGTCTCGTCCATTTGCTAGTCCTATCGAAACTGGGCCACCGGGGTGGTTGAATACAGATATATCGTACCACTTGTTGTGAATGCGTGTTAGTAGACGGCGATTTGCTGCAATGCACTGCAAAGTAGGGTAGTACATCTAAAGTAACCAGATGTGTGAGTTGGCAAACACGACGATCAAGAACTGCATGGCCATTGCACTCGACTTACCGTCGATGCAAACCAAGCGCCAACTGTTATTGTGAAGACCAATACGCAATTACTACACGCATCCCAATAGAATGGATTGTCTCCTGTTGGGAGCGAATCCACCATCAGTCATTCGGTCGGAGAGTGCGAGTGAGATGGAATGCTCCGTATTCTTTTTAAATTCAAAATCTTCTCGTCGGCACCGTCAGCAAGGATGAGATTCAATGACCATCCGCGTTTGCAAGTACCTTCACTACCTAAGTTCAAGTAGGTATTGGCCGCAACATCATGGCAAATCCAACATCGAACATCGTTCTACTGATACCTACCCGCTTTGTTATCACGATGGGTCATCTCCTTGCAATTTCATTGGTCAAAGTTTCATTGAACGGCAATATTCGTGCCTCGATTGACTATCACTTCTCAGGAAGCAATTCGTAAGTACTTATGGTTGCTCTACGACGATACGAGAGCATCATCGGCATTAGATCTGACACCATGCTCACACATGACCGTGAATCTAAGGCTGTATCAAGAACCATATCCAGAAACATACCCAACAGCTCCGGATCAGCCGTATTACCAACAATATCAGGATTTGCAAAGATCCACCACTGCAGCTATCATCATTGCCTATTTGTGCCTGATAGTAGATATCATAGGGTTGGTGACAGGAATGACAATGTTCATGAACCGTATCAATGTGTTTCAGTCATTTGTTCATTTTTGGGGAAGCATCTTCACCTGCTGGTTCGTTTGTAAGTTCCTCTCAAACTCAACTCCACGAATGTTGACCATGCACTAACATGCTTCGATTTCCAATGAATGGGCAGTGTATTCAATGAAGGCAGAAACGTTATGGAGCATTGTTGGATGGACAAACGTGCCCACCTGCATGGTGGAGTTGATCAATATGGCCTTCGTTTACTTGAGAAGAAAACCAATATTTCATGCATCTGGTGCAAGCTCACACACTCACGAGGCTTAATAGGGCTTGATTGAAGTCAGAGTAAAGGATATGCCTCGAGACAATGTCTGTATTTTGCCATAATGCAACATTAGTAAAAAAGTCTGCTATTGATTTACTACTGAATCTGTATGCACACACTCACGTTCTTGGGCGGCGACGCCGGTCATCAAATCAATCACCCCTCCTCTCAAATAGATAATGGCTCACCATCCACTCCTCTCCACCATTCATTCCAAACAATTCCGCACACGCCAGGTAGAACAATCTCCAATTGACATACCACTCTCGTCCCTTCCCCTTACCATATGCCTCCTCAAGCACTGGCTCCAACTCTCCACTCTTCCAATGCTTGTCCATCAACGCCAGCCATGCATTGCTCGTCTTCTCATAGTGACTTCCATTCACACGCCAATGATTCGATACTGAGAAATGTTCTCCAAAGTACAGCAATAGATCGTCAGAGGGCATTGTGCCCCCGGTAAAGAAGGTATCGGCCATCCATCCCTTCTCAAAGTGATAGGTATGTCGAATATGAGTAAAGATGTGCACAAAGAGTTTGCCAACCTCAGGTTTGAGAAATCCATGAATCCTCGACAACAACACCGAGTAGTTCTTCATATGCTCGAACATTTCAATGCTAACCACTCGATCATTGTCTTTAATCTCCTCCAACTTGATTTGTTTGCAATAGTCCACATCATCCCACTTGCTCACATCGCACGTAATCACACGTATATTCTCCACATTGTATCCCCGTTCCTTGGCAGTTCTCATAATGTACTCCCGTTGCGAATTGGAATTACTAATCGAAGTAATCTTGCAATTGGGAAACTTGGATGCCAAATACAATGTCATGGATCCCCATCCACATCCCAAGTCGACAATACTCATTCCATCTTCAATTTGAGCACGTGCGACGTATAATTCCAACATGGCCAATTCACTCGCATTCAAGCTTTCTTCCCACGACATTCCATACCCCTTGCCAAGTGACGATGCCGGGAAGGGCCATAATCCACAACTGTACTTTTTATGATATCCCAAACACAAATCGTAGAATTTGGCGGGGACCTCATAATGTTGTTCATTGGCCAACTTTGTCTCAATGGCAATCGGCATACTTTGCAACTCTTGTACAATGGCCATTTTATTCAATTGATCAGCTTCACATCCATGATGACCCAAATCGACCAGGGTATGTCGACAACGAACTCGAATGGCAAATCGCAATAGTGCATCCGGCAAAAAGAAAGATGTTACCGGTGAATAGAGTAGAGGCAAACACACATCCGAGAGGTTGGAGAGAAGAGTGGTGGTATGATTGGCAAGATGGGTTTTGAGTTTGGTAAGGAAGCGAGTGGAGCCGAGAAGGGAGGATAGGAGGTGATAGGAGGAGTAGAGTGCCAGGAGGTGATGGGGGCGGATGGCGTCGTAGGTTAGGCTGTGCGAGGAGGAGGGTAGTGGAAGTAGTAGCTTGGAGAAGATCATTCTTTTGCTGATATGCTGAGGTAGGTAAAGATCGATATCGAGACGAAGATTAATGAATTCGGTTGATAGAGTAATAGATAGTATCTCTATCGAAGGCGAAGGTCGAAGGAGAATGAAGATGAATCTTTTGCAATGCGATGACGATCGATCCAATTCCTCTCCATCGTTCTGACTCGATGCAGCTCGATGCTCGATGCGATCTTTGAAAGATCTCTCTCTCTCTCTAGAGAGAGTACGAAGCTTGTTGTTTTATTGAGCATGATGTGTGGTGGTCGGTGCGGTCGGTGGTGCGGTGCGGCGCGGGCTGGAATTGTGGCGGGAGACTTCAAAAATGGCGGGAAGCAAGCTTGGCGAATGTGGCGATGAAAAAGAGCCGCGACAAGCGACTAAGGCGGGAAGAAACCGCAATTACACGTGGCACAAGACACTGGGTCATCTTCTGTCCTACAAGTACCAGGTTAAGCCCCACTTGTACATAGATAGGAAATGTTGCACATTTCCAGCTCTAACTCAATAAATCCTACAGGTTCTGCTGCAGCCATTGCAGATTCTAATTCACCTCCTCGAGATCTTTCTGTCCATATATGGTTTACCCAGGAGCCCAGGAGGGTAGAATGGATATTGACGCCACTAGAGCACTTGGATCCAAAATTGGAAATTGTGAGGCACACAACAACACACAACAAGCACACAAACACAAACACAACCAGCGCATATCAAGCACACAACAGCAACCGGGTGGCAGTGAGTGATTATTATTGGCTCCTTTTATCATTAGTGTTGTTGGAGGGGCGGATGGGGGGTAGTTGTTCAGAGTGAGTGAGAGGCGCCACCATGCAACAATCAACAGCGTAGAGTAGCAGTGATGGCGGGGTGGGGTGAAAAACAATTGAATGCATGGAATTGGAGAGATGATCATTGGATGGATCTTTGATAACCCTCTTGGTCCAGATCTTAGATAGGCTGACACCATCGGCTGTAGGGCTTGGTCTCGAGGGCCAAATGATGGTCTCGCGAGAGTCAAGACCTAGACCGGCTTCGAGCATTGAGAGTCTTGAAAAATCGAGAGTTGAATGTGTTCGTGTACTACGCTGTGTGTACATATGCATACTTACTCTACCTACGTTAGATATGGTACTTTTACATCGTACTACAAACTGGTCTTGGGCAGTCTCGAAACGACGGAGCCGGTCTCGCGAGAGTCGAGACCAGGTCTCATCTTGAAAAGTCTCGTTATCAATCTCGAAATTTCGTACTGAGACCAAGTCCTAATCGGCTGCCAACAGAGCCTTATTGAGCCTTATCCTCCTCTGATGTCATGATGTTTAGCACTGAGAATTCTAGTTACCACTGCTGCAATTAATTACGCTGGGAGGATGGTGCGGTACAGATGGATATGATTAAGATCAACACTTCAACAATCGATTAGTATGATCGCATTCCCCAATCATTGGTCCAAGATATTGGCATTGTTGATGTCATCACATGGAGGAACGACTGCTAGCCAATAATTTTTTTGTAGGAGTATATAATCAATGCATATGAAGTAGGAGTATTAGGTAGTATTATTAAACATTAATTTTCAATAATGGTATTGTCTCGATTAATAGTGATAATTGAATGCCCAAATAATGGTCATTGGACAAGATATCGCAGGAGGTCATCATAAGCCTCATCATCTATTGTCGGCTCAATTTTGGTGGTGATTCTTAGACAGATATTGAGCACGACAGTATGGTCAAACGCCGCTGAGGAGGGTAGGATGTGCGGCATATGCCATGGTGTTTGTGCATATTTCTAGGTGTATTGTGGCCTTGAGCTTCCATGCGTCATCAGTCTGAATATGGCTTGCCAAATTCCTACGTTGCATTGGTATGTGTCACCAAAGTCCCCACCCCAGTACCAGAAAAAAAATCCGTTCAAACATTTGGTGGGGCTTATCTCCCGGCATATATGGTAAGTGAGAAGTGAGCTCACACTTTTTGGCTTCTATGAATGGACAAATTTCAGCAAATCTTTCTCAGTTCTCAATTTGTCAGTATGACATTGAACGTAATCCAACGTAGGGATTTTCTTCAGACTTAGAGCTTTATGATTTCTCTCTCATTTGCTAGGTTGCCTCTGAAGACAAAATCCGGTATCTATCGTCAATTGACTTTTTCTCATTGGTCGCTGATTACTTACCAAAACCTTGTAAATTTTGGTAAGACACCAATTGTTTCTCAGATGTATTTTGTTTTGTTCCAAGAACCAATTAGTTACTACCAGTAATTATATCATTGCAGAAGTAACCAATTGTTAATCATCACCAGTGTACTCTTGCTCAGTATACTAATACTCACATCTGAATCTATTTGTTCATCTCAATATCCACAATGATAGTTTCAATCACAACATTCATTTTATCGACTTATTCAACATAAGAACTACACCTCTTTATGAACATTCACACCATTATATCTCATTTTCCTTGACAATGTACATGGGCTTTCAATTGTTGGTGCTGTTGCCTTCCTCTTCTTTTGGTTGGCACGTGCCCCCCCCCCACTTGGTGCTGCTGCAGCCCACAAAGTCGATGCCGCCCCCATCGTTGTCGCAGCCCTTGCCCTTGTTATTGCTGCTGGTCTCTCCCCCGTTGTTGCTGCTGTCATTGCTGCCCTCCCCATCGTTGCCGCCACCCTTCCTGTCATTGTCATTGCCACCGCCTTCCCCATCGTCATTGTCGTGGCCGCCCTCCCCACCGTCATCGTCATTGCACCCCCCGTTGCCATTGTCATCACCCTCCCCGTCAAAGTTGCTTCCTCCATAAATACATGATTCAAATTATTTAATTCTTCTGCATCATCATATTTGCCACTGCTCTGACTACTCTCATTGTTATCCTTTCCATTATTTCCCTCCCTATCTACAATCCCTCAATCTTCCTCATCCATAGCCCCAACCTCGCCATCCCCATCTTCTTCATCATCTCCTCCATAATAATATGGCTGCTCAAATTCCATGTCGGAGTCATACCAAACCTTCTTCACTACTTCCTCACCATATCACTTGCCTCTCCCCGCCTCCCTTGCCGAGGACCAACACCCGCTTCAATCAATTTCTTTCTTGTCATTGCTAAAACACTCTGCATAGTCTTCCTTGTCCATTTCCCAATTCTGAACCTCCACCTCCTCTGCACCACCTCTGCACCACCTCTGCACCTCTTCAGCACCTCCTCCACACCTCCTCCCCACCTCCTCACCACCTCCTCCGCACCTCCGCACCTCTGCACCTCTGCACCTCTGCACCTCTGCACTCTCAGCAACTCAGCACTCCTCCACCATATCAGCACTCTGCACTCTTCAGCACATCAGCAACTCCTGTGCACTCTGCACCTGCAACTCTGCTCCTCCTCCAATCAGCACCTCAGAACCTCTATCATACAGCACCTCTGCACCTCTACACCTCTGCACTACCTCTGCACCTGTTTAGCAATCAGCACCTCAGAACCTCTATCATACAGCACCTCTGCACCTCTGCACCTCTGCACGACCTCTGTTGGAACACTCCCCAATGGCTACACCAGGACTGCCCCATTACCTCGACTACG